>JARKHS020014488.1:0-79998 GCA_030143305.2 Amblyomma americanum | reverse complement strand
AAAAAATGCGTTTAACATTGAAATAATTTGTGCAGCACCGCTTCGATATAGTCTCCCTTGCTGTATGTACACAGCTTCCAACACTTCTTGAGGTCTTGGAAACAGTTCGAAAACGCTTATTTGTCACGGCTGTCAGCTCCTTGGTCGTGCTGTCTTGAATGGCTTCCACTCTCCCCATCCAGCGACCTTTTTGGGGCTCTCTTCACGCGTGGAAACAGGAAAAAATCGCAAGGAGAGAGGTCAGGCGAGTGTGGCGGAGGAGGAAGTACAGTAATGCTGTGCTTGGCGGGAAATTTGGTGGCGCTGAGAGCAGTAGCGGCCTTGCGTTATCGTGTAGAAGGCTACATTGTCCAGATGCCGATAAGTAAGGGCGACGGGGTGGCCGTGCATCACGCATGTGTTAAAGCAAGCGGATATAAAACTCCCGATTCACCGTCTGCCCTTGTGGGACGAACTCGAGGAGTATGACACCTCTGGCATAGAAAAAAAAAACTGTCAGCATTGTTTTTGTTTTGGAACTCAGTCGCCGCACCTTTCTCGACGCCGGAGAGCTTGTGGACCGCCATTCGGTACTCTGACTCTTTGAGAATCATATTGAAAACACCATGTTTCGTCTTCAGCGATGATGCTGTCGACGAAAGCAGCATCCTTCTCTGCCTCGGAGAGCAAATCAGCACTCGCTGATGCCCGCGTGTCCTTCTGGTCCTTTTTGAGGGAGTGCGCCACAAGTCTGCCATTCAGCTCTCGTTTCCACAAGTTCTTACGCAAAATCTCGTGGCATGTTGTCTTACTAATGTCGCGAACATCTGATAGCACGCGGACTGTAACGATGCGGTCTTGCTGTACGATTTTCCTTACCCGAGCCACGTTGTTACACTCCGTGAGGTTGGAGGGCGCCTCCTGCCTTGTGTCGTCTTCCACCGACGTTCTCCACCAAGCAAACCTCTTTTGCCCCTCCAAAACTCGCGCCGAAATAATGTCTCGATGTCGTAATTGTCAAGAAGGAGCTCATAAGTCTGTGTGGCTATCTTGCCAAGCTTCACGCAGAATTTCATGTTTACACACTGTTCGAGGTCGACGTCCATCTCTCCACAATCACTCACAGTAGAATGCGCAGACGACTAGCGACAACGTGGATAGGTGGATGGAAGGTAGGAGCGTTCCCTTATAAACGTGGCAGTGGTTGTTGCCACTATGCTCGTTTTTTTTCGTAATTTCTACATGTAGTGCTATCTAGCGGCTGTCACAGAAATTAACATAAATAGGTCAGGTTAACCCGAAAAGATGGCGCTACACATACGCACTAACATTTGTTTTGAGGAATAATTTCTAGAGAAGAAAATAAATCAGTCTCGAATCTTTAGGGAGAATGGTTGTATATACAAAATAATGATTACCTCATATAGCCGTTCTTTTTATAAAAAAAACCCTTATCATCGGCACTGTCGCCCATATGTTTGTGGAGATCTTGTCGTAGGTTTATAGCTTACGTGGGTTTAACGTCGCAAAGCTACACAGGCTATGAGGGACGCCGTTGTGGATGGTTTCCGAAATTTCGACCACCTGGAGTTTTATAACGTGCGCTGACGTCGCACAGTACACGACCCTCTGGAATTTAACCTCCATTGAAATTTCTACTCTATCGAGTGGTATTGCTGGTGAGCTTTTAGGCTGTAACGCTTTATTTTTTGTTTTCTGCGCGCGGAAGTGCGTGTGTACTGTAAACTTTAATCACTGTTGCTACCTCACGATAGAAAGTGATTTTTCCACCGTGTAGAGACCAACACACTACTCCTTTCAGCGGCCCTTTCAATTGTAGTCTGCGGCGAATAAACATGATACATACTAGAAGGTTCAGCTCTAGGCTCATGACCTAAGGTTCGTGACCTAAAAAGGTCACAGACACTAAGAAATGGATAAGATTGTCTGAAGGCTTTACGAACAATGAAAGCGCGGGAAAGGCAGGGGCAACCTCATAGAAGTCAGAACGTCCAAGACGGCTAGCGTCAAGCGCAAAAAGGTGACATTGCACAAGGAAACTCACAGTTGTGGAAAGCTTGCACTCGGGAGGAAATAAACAGCAGCGGGATCTCACAAGAAAGCAAGGAAAAATCTTGGTTGCAAGCAGGCAGCCGAATTCTGAAGAGCAGTTTCCTGCAGCGTGCTGCTGTAAAGGTTCTGCACTGTAATCGGACTTCAAGAGTAAGCTTAATGGTGAAGTCCCACGTCTCTTGTTCTGCTACATTTTAAGGTCTGGCCTCCGCTGCAGGACTACGCTGTGTAGTCCTGATGGTACATGGGAGATGTTACGAGCAATGATTCAAATGATCTTAAGATCTGACATGAAGACAGTGTCTCTTCGGCATCGTCAGTGCGTCTCGGCTTCCGGTGATTGAGCACGGTCACGAAAGGAGACCCAGATGTCTGGCGAAGTCAGATCTCATCGTCGACGCCAGAATTACCTCTTAGGTGGGCACTTATGGGAACCAATTACAAGTCGCTCAGTGACAGCGATTTTCGTATTAAACCGTATTTCTGTACCCGCCATAGGCGCGGCCCGTTTTTGTGAAGGTAGGAGCGATACTTCTGTTCCCGCGCTACTGTCCCTTTTGCCCGCACAACTGGCTCTTGTCGCCAGTGAATAGGACGGTTAGCTACAAAAAGGCATAACTGAGGGAATCTTTACTATTAGGGTGCCTCGATTGGCGCTCCCCAGCTTAAGAAGACGCCAACTTTTGAACCAGTGGTGGCCACCTCGACCTGTTTTCGCGCACTCTGGCAGCCATGGTGTTGCACACATTGTTCTCGCCGCGCTGCTGTGCAAGCGTGCGCCAAGGGCTGCTGCGTTTGCGCGGCTTTCTTCGACTTGAAATGCGTGGATGTTGTGTTCTCAGTGCTCCAACCATTCTAAAAACCATTAGAGGATGTGTAAATTGAATTGACTGATATATTACAGTGAAATAACGGAAATGGGCCTCGGACGAAAAGCTACAAGTGTAGCTTGAGACGTAAGATATCCCTCTGACACCTCGGTTTGAAGAGTCCGCCTTCCTTCCTGTCACGGATCTCTCCGGAGAACACTCGGACCGAAAGAACGGACTAGGCGACGGGTGTTCCCACGCAAACGCACATTTAATACAGCCTACGTGACACACACACACACTCGAACACAAAACTAACAAAACTAACACAAAACACAAAGACTATAAATACGCACGACCCGGGCACACTGCTACAAGCGTCTACTACTCGCGTTCTACTATTCGTGGTCGGCGTTCGTGCTCACGGTTGGTTCGGTGCGGCTGCGGCGTTGTATGCAACCAGTATGCGGCGTCGAGGCGGCGTTCAACGTGCTTGGGCTGGCGTCGCTGGCGGCGTCCGACGTGCTTGGGCTGGCGTCGCTGGCGGCGTCGCTAGCTGCGTCGTACAAGCTCCTAGTCGAAGCGCCCGTCGAGGTGATGCCGGTGTTGTTGGCTTTGGGGGCACCATCCGGATGGGTGGCAACAGCGCTGGAGACAACCCTGGCCGTAGCAGGTGGTAGCAGCCTCCGTTGACTCCCCGGAACAGGCTCAGACACGGCAGGAAGTCCGCGATGCGAAGTCGTAGAACGCGAGCTCACCGGAGCAGTAGCCGGCGTCGCTCTCTTCTAGCCAAAGTGTCCCTGACCCGCCGGAGCCTCCGCTTCTCTGCTGTTCCCCCATGTGTCTCGCTTTCACTCGAACTTTTATAGCCTCGGTGTTAGTTCACGTAAGCGTTGTCGTCGTCGTCTTCTCTTCTCCACCAATCATCACTCTCCACCTCACCGAATGCTTCTCCACCAATCATCTCTCTCCACATCACCGAATGCATCTTCTTCCTCTTCTTTATTCTTCGGTTAATTCTCGTCGTCTTCTTCACAACTCTTTCCTTTAAAATTAAATTTAGGCTCCTTAATGTATGTGACAAGGGCCCCCTCTCTCATGAGTTTTTCCATGAAAAACTGCGCAAGTCATTCGCATCTCCAAGCCATCCAGCCAACCGACTGTCTTCTGTGGCAATTCTGGACCCAGCACACACCACACCGCAGATGTCCAGCACACACCAAACGCACACCACTAACACAGCACTCCAAATTGCGTTTTCAGAACACTAACACACCACTGCCGCCGTCCGTACAGAGTCCCTAATAAACATGTTCGTGTCCACAACCCACTCCCTTGTATAATCACATAGTACCAAGAACAGCAACAAGAACAAGATAAACCCCAGAGATACATTAACACAGCAACAACAATATACACCCCAGATATACCTAGAGCTGTTCAGTTAGCTCTATCTGTATACAAGTCTAATTTGTAACATATGACGTCCGTTTTGCCTGGCCCATTCGAAAACATCCCCCCTTGATTTGGAGTAGAGCTGTAATCCTCTGTCTTCATTCCATTTGGGATTCTTCAGTACCTCTTCCCCTCCTGCATTTTCTTCCCACTGCACGTGGACACCTCGGAAATATCCCCTGTCTCCTCGGCCACTAAAACACATGCTACCTGGTGGGCGTACCGTACAGGACCCCTTTCTTCGTACTTCAACATATTTACATGAAAAACCTCTTTAGTGTCATCAATCAATAATTCATAATCCATCACTTTTTTCTTCCAGGTCACAAGATACGGGTCCTTCCATTGCATCAGTAACTTATTATGGTCCGTAAGTAGCAGGACGAGAACCCTGTCGCCCGGATTAAGGTTGCTGTGAATGTCTTTCTTGTCATAATATCCCTTATGGCGTTCACGCGCCTTTTCCAGGCCTTGATGTGCAAGTCTGCATGATTCCTTCAACCTGTCCAGCAACTCAAGAACGTATATGAATGTTGTCTTGAGATCTGATGCAATCTCTTTACTTGCCCACAGCTCCTTGAGTATTGCAAGTTGACTTCTAACGGCTCTCCCATACAACATCTCGGAAGGCGAGAAACCAAGTCTCGTTTGTGTTACTTCGCGGTAAGCGAACAAAAGAGCTGGGAGATATCTATCCCAATCAGTAGATCTCCCTGGCACATTTTCTTGATCATATTTTTGAGGGTGCCGTTGAACCCCTCTACAAGCCCATTACACATGGGATGGTAAGGCGTTGTCAGTAATTGCCTAACTGACAAAACGCGGTTAACCTCCTTCATTATTTCAGATGTGAAGTTCGAGCCCCGGTTACTCAAAACTTCCCTCGGGAACCCATAACGCGAAAACATTTCCACGAGACCCTCTGCCACTTGGATACTGTCAATAGTTCGCAGTGGAATAGCGTCAGGATAACGAGTGGCCACGTCAACCAGAGTAAGAACATATCTATTGCCTTTGGCGGATACTGGAGAGGTTGGCCCCACAATGTCAATCGCCACTCGCTAAAACGGTAGGTCGATGGCTGGCATCTTGCCCAGAGGTACGGGACCAATTCTTTCCCTTGGAACTGTGCGCTAGCACACATCAGATGAGCAAACAAAGCGCTTAACGTCACTCTGAACACCCGGCCAATGAACTCCTCGGTGATCCTAGACACCGTTTTTTTGAACACCCTGGTGTCCGGCCATAATGGCGTCATGTCCTAAGCGTAGCACGGTCTCTCGCATATCTATTGGTAACACTAGCTGTTGGACCCCCCTTCCTGAACTTAATGTGCATTCCCTGTGCAAAAGACCATTTAGCAGTTGATATTCGAAGGACGTGCGACTCTTCTTTCTTTCAAGTTTTTCCCCGACTCTTTCGAAGCAGGTCTTCAGGCTCGGGTCTTCTTTTTGCCTAATTGCAATTTCGGCCGGTGTTACGCTCAGGCACATCGTAACAGGAGTAGAGAGCGGACGCTGCGTTGCTCGGGCTGTCGATTGAGCTCTTGTCTCCACTGCCGACGAGAAACTGACTGCACCCGTCTGAGCTGTCGCAGGCCTTTCCTGCTTTGGATGTTCTTCAACGTCGAGCATCCTCCACTCGCGATGGGGGTCTTCAACACATCTTGCACCCGTAATGTTTCCCAAGATGATATCGTAGACGGGTTGGTCTACGCATTTTGCCACTACCTGCCCAGTATAATATGGTGTGGACACTAGAATCCTGGCTTCAGGAAGGTACCCTACTGTGCTGTCTGCCAGAGTGACGGCGATGCTTCCCCTGTAAGATCCTCGTCCTTCACCAGGCTTCTCCGAACCCAAACTGTGTTGGCTCCGCTGTCCCTAAGCACCAATATAGGACGGTCCCCTATTTGCCCAACCACCACTGGTATTGCTGGTTTCGACTTGGGAGTTCCACTCACTGCCTAATTTTCCAGCGGCGTTTGCTCTCCTTTCAGCTGCGGAACTTCGGGTGGCGTGATAAGTTCTACCCTAGAGTCGACAACGCAATGCAGCTCGGTCCTGCGTTCTGTATCGGCACTCATCCAGAGTACGACCCCTTGTCACGGATCTCTCCGGAGAACACTCGGACTGAAAAAATGGACTAGGCGACGGGTGTACCCACACAAACGCACATTTAATACACCCTACGTGGCACACACACCAGAACACAAAACTTACAGCACTAACACAAAACACAGACTATAAATACACACGACCCGGGCACACTGCTACTAGCCTCTACTACTAGTGTTGTACTATTAGCGGTCGGCGTTCGTGCTCACGGTTGGTTCGGTGTGGCTACGGCGTTGTATGGATCCAGTAGGCGGCGTCGAGGCGGCGTTCGCCGCGCTTGAGCTGGCGTCGCTGGCGGTGTTCGACGTGTTCTGGCTGGCGTCGCTGGCTGCGTCGTACAAGCTCCAGGTCCGAGCGCCCGTGGAGATGATGCCGGTGTTGTTGGCTTGGGGGCACCACCCGGATGGGTGGCAACAGCGCTGGAGACAACCCTGGCCGCAGCAGGTGGTAGCGTCCTCTGTTGACTCCTCGGAGCGGGCTCAGGCACGGCAGGAAGAGCACGATGCGATGCCGTAGAACGCGAACTCACCGGAGCAGTAGCCGGCGTCGCTCTCTTCCCAGCCAAAGTGTCCCTGACCCGCCGGAGCCTCCGCTTCTCTGCTGTTCCCCCCAGGTGTCTCATTTTCACTCGCCCTTTTATAGCCTCGGTGTTAGTCCACGTAAGCCTTGTCGTCGTTATCTTCTCTTCTCCACCAATCATCTCTCTCCACCTCACCGAATGCTTCTCCACCAATCATCTCTCTCCACCTCACCGAATGCTTCTTCTTCCTTTTCTTTATTCTTCGGTTAATTCATGTCGTCTTCTTCACAACTCTTTCATTTAAAATTTACATTTAGGCTCCTTAAGATATGTAACACTCCCCTTTGTTCTCTTTTCGCCATTCCTTTTTTTTCTTTTCCTCCCTCAAACTTGTCCTTGTCTAATCACCTCACTCCCCTTTTTTGTTTTTTTATTTTTCAAGTGTTGCGGCTGTTTTCGTCTTCCCCCCTCTAAAAAATGTCACATTGAAAAGTGCCTAATTCACTTAACTCTCATATATATAAATATATATATATATATATATATATATATATATATATATATATATATATATATATATATATATATATATATATATATATATATATAAGAAGGAAGCCAACAGTCACCCAAACCAAGATGGACAAGGGAATGTTTCTATTTTTTATTTTTTTATTTGCAGTGTCAATCAATTGGTTTCAAGAAAATTAGTAATAAAGCAGGGAAAAAAACAACCATGCCGCCGGTGGGGTCCGAACCCACGACCTCCGAATATCGCGTCCGGTGCTCTACGAACTGAGCTACGGCGACGGCTGTCCAATGTGCGGCTTTCGTCGGTATTTATATTTTGCGTGTAAGCTAACCTTGAGAGTGTTCACACAGTTTATGGGGGCTTAACGTCCCAAAGCGACTAAGGCTATGAGGGATGTATATATATATATATATATATATATATATATATATATATATATATATATATTCGCTCTCACGTGTGCCTAACTAACTATGCCGTCTACGCTTACGCCCAGTTAGCCAATCAATCCAATACTCCCACCATATCTCTCCTCGGATCTCGACACCACCCTTTTGCTGCTGCAACCTTGCCCAGTCTTCCTCCAGTGGATCCCTGAGCACTCGGGGATTGACAGAAATGAGCTGGTTAACCAGCTCGCCTGTGAAACTCTGTCCGGGCGCGCTTGAGCCCCTGGGCCAGGCCCTCGTAGTATTGGTAGGCTTTCTTTTTGGGCACCATCAAGGAGTACTACAACTCTGTCCGTCTTCATCGTAAACTCTACCACGACCCTTATTATAGTATGCCTGACCAGGAGGCTCACAACCTTCGACTGATACAACAGACACCCGCACAGCTTTATCCGTACAAATTCCGTCGCGATGTTTATGTCCCAGCTACTCCCAATGCAAAAGCGGTTTAATGTAATATCAGAAGATTATAATGAATTGCTATAACCGCGGGGCACCTGAAAAAGAGATAGAAAATGATTCTAAAGGTAGAGGAAAGCTGGGAGAGAGTAAAATAATGGACTCTTGTATGAAATAAATGATTTTTCTTAAATTAACCGGCAGCTGAACCCTCAAATCGTGGACGTCAGGTGTCTGAACACAAAAAATTATTCTGCAGTAAAAAGTCGCAGTACAGTTGCTCCATGGAACAACATCTGATGGTCGTCATTTCCTCGCGTGCTAAAGAGGTGTGCTTTTCAAGACGAGCTCGAAATGGCCTGTATTTGTTAAGCCGCAACGACGAGGGCAATGGCCTCTTCGAAATTCTATTGGTTGATATAGACGGCCATATGACGCAGTCTCAATTTCGTCAGGCTCACTATATTGACGGAAGAAGAAAAATAAAAAATATACTAACATGTTTAACACGTTGACATTACCTTCCCTCGCTTGCTCCAATTATGCCCCGCCGCTTTAGAGTCATTGACTCCGGTATTTGTGGACGATTTGCCATTGCTCATGTGAAAGTTCATGGGGTGAATGATTCAATTAATTAGGAGAAGCTATTGTTCTATATAAACAAAACGCTTCTCCAAAGCTGTTGCCGCCAGAGTGCTGGTGCAATGATCAAATAAATACATCATTAGACGAAGGCTTTCCGACATATTTAAGGGCAATCTGAATAAATGAACCAGAGAACTGTTGTTACAGTTGGGGTTTCAATAGAATTCTCGCGTAAAGTAAGGATGCGCCGCTCAACTGCTACTAACACTCGGTCACCGCGTTTCAACTCCCCCCTCTGACGGAATGCTTTCAACACCATCTATCACACGAGAAGAATTATGCATGCATTAGTTATAACAGAAAGAGGCTTAACGAAACAGCAATGAGTGAAAGCTTTCATCGCTGGCGTAGTAGTTTAGAAAAACACCATGATCGACAAATTGGTGCTTGCTCAGTTCTGAGATTTTCGAAGGTGTATTGTCTGATCTCGCTCACCTATGGGGTTTCCTTTGAACACCCATTCGTGCTGCTGCATGTTTGAGAAGTGTAACAGATCTGCAATGAAATCAAATCGCCGTTTCTTGCTAGAATTTGCAGTCCTGCAGTTGCGCCGTAAGGTGAGCTAATGCCCTAGTTGATATGCTGGACAAAGGACTTTCTCATATATCCCTCCAATTAATTCTGATTTCTCTTTCTAGGGTGTTTATCCCCGAAAACTCTCAAATTTCAACCAGCATCTGACTCTGACACGCCCTGCTACGCTTGCCTTCTCTTCGGAACCATTCCGCAACCCTAAAGGAACATCGCATATACTCCCTTCGCTTTTCGTATCCTGCGCATGCTCGTTTCTTCTGTTTCATTTCGACTAGGAGATTATTAACTGGCGCATACTAATTTACCTAACTCCGCTCTGTTGGGGTTCCGTAACATTGCTCCTGTTTTCTTCCACTTCGAGCTAAATTGTCCTGAAGCAATGTTCAATCCTTTTCGTTAGCTTTTGCGTTTCTGTCACTTAGGTTAATACAGGTAAGATACAAGTGTTATATTGCCGCGAATGTTTTAGTGTTTCTTCATTCTTAAAAGCTTCCGGCACGAGGCTTCATCGCTTTGTTTGTGATGCAAGACGCGGCCAGATTTATCTCGATCGAACGCATCCAGGCAGAGCCGATTCTACGTTGTTCCAGGATGTGCCAACTTTGCACGCCGTATCTCCACAGTTCGCGATTACGTTTGACTTGACCACAGCCGGGAGCGGCGGGAATTCTGTTCGGTGACCGCCGGGCACGCCTCTTTTCGCCACCGCCGAGTCATTCAATTCATTGCGGGCGCAGGTCAACCCAATAAACGGTTTTTTTAGAAAAACATTTCACTGCCGTCCTCGCTGCCTGGACTGCCATCACAACTACGTAACATCTGGTGGAGGTGCTAACAGCTGTCATTGTTCGTCCTCACCCCTGAGAGCCTCCAAAGCATCCCGAGCCATTCCGAAGAAGTAGATCAGGAGAAAGCCCAGACACCATCCCAACCGAAGACGAAGTAAGAAGCAGCCGTCATCTCTATAGACAGTCACCTTAACTGCTACCGGACCGTACTCAGCCAAAGACGGACTCCTCAGCGCCGACGTCAACCTTGGCTATGACACAAGCCCTCATTATTTTGCACTAGCTTCGACTTCCGTCCAAGTTCATGGGTTCAACGGGCGAGGAACTTGAAGAATGGCCAGACCAGTTTGAGCGTGTCGCCCCATTGAACAGCTGAGATGACAAGACAAATGTGAGCCACGAATTCTTCGCCCTGGAAGGCTCAGCCATAGTTTGGTTTTAAAACCACAAACCTTCTCTGGCGACGTGCGAATGTTTCCAGCGAGAGTTCAAGATATTCAGAAGTATAGTCGGGAACGGAAGAGAGCAGCTGATTGTACAGTCACGTATACGGCACCCGAATGAAACAGTGACCGCATCCGTAGAGGATTTGAAGCGCATTTTTTGACCGGCCGTACCTGACATGATGGAAGGGAAGAAGGTGGAGCTTTTGATGCCTGGTGCTAAACAGGGGCTTTATGGAGGTCCGACCCGCAATCCCCCGAAGGCCGTTTCTGAATTCACCAGTGAAGCAGCCGCGTTTGAGGAAACCTCGGGAACCACGGAGCCGGCATTTCCCTCGACAGCTCCAAGTGACTTCGACTACACTCATCCGAGACCCTGTAATTGCATTTTTGAAGAGCGAAAGCCCAACGGGCAAACCGGTCAGCTAGGCTTTGCAACCTTGGCAGCCATGATAAAGTCTAGTGGTCGGTTTGAATTGTGAGTTCAGCCCCATCCAAATACAAGACAAATTTCTTTACTGCAAATTGAATTGCGAGGCAGTCTTTCTGTTACACTGTAGTTCCTCTCTGATCCCGTAGAGCATGACTTGCAAGCGCCAATGGGCAAAGCTTTCCTTGATGCTCTTCAAGCGAAACCGGCTCGATTTCGTATTCACTTGCATCGGTTCGCACCCTGAATTGCAGGTTATGGCCGGGAAGTCGAATGCGTGCAGTATCTGCGATGTATGCGAACAGTGCTCGAAATGATCTCTGATCCAGTCTGTCTATAACCACCGGGCGCCTTCCGGAGGAGCTGACGAAGGGGTCTCGCTAGGTTGACACAGTTTGGGATGAAAGGGCGGTAGAATCCCACCATGCACAAAACTCATAGAGGTTCTTGATGTTCGTAGGTGCGGGGAGCTGCAGTAGGGCCCGGAGTTTCTATTCGTCTGGGTGAACTGTGCCCCGCTCCCCAATGAAACCTCGGAGGTTGATCTTGCTTGTCACCAACTGGACCTTGCTGAGGTTAATGGTGCTGCCTGCGTTCTGCATTCGTTGTAGGACATTGGTTAGATGAACGAGATGCTCCTCGATGATTTCCGAGAACACTACTGCGTCATCCATGCAGGCCATAGGGTAGCTAAATTTAGTGTTCCCGGGCACTATATCCTTTACTCGCTGAAAGCTCGCAGGTGAATGGCACAACCCGAAGGGCAATCGTGCGATTTCGAACAATCCTCGATGGCAAGTTATCGCAGTTTTTTCAAGGTCACATCGGTCAATCGGAATTTTCAGAAAACCCCTGCTACAGTCGAGAGCAGCCAAACTTTGCTTACTCGAGTGAATACAGGACAGAGTTGGCTGAGTCGACTGTCACAGCGTTCAGCCGTCGATAACAGACATACAATTTGCAGTGCCGTCTTTTTTAGGCGAAAGCACAACAAAAAACGCCCAAGTGATTTTTGAAAGTCTTGCTAAAATGGCCACGATTTCATGAGGAGCACCTCGACAAGAGCTCACTTCAGTTAGAGCCACGGATGGTATCTGGTCGGACGAGCACAGCCGGTATCGATACTGTGAGTGAGCACGTTGGCTTTCTCAGGAGCCTCCATGAGCTTTGTGGCAAAGGGCCTGAGTGCTCTCTCGATTCCTATCTTGCCGCTATTGACCCCCGAAGAATTTCGAAACAGTGAGAATACCACTTACTGTGGCATTGATCGAAGGGCTGTTTGTGTCAAGCAACTGTGACTGTTGCCCAGGAGGCGTAGTTGCGAACGTAAACGTTTGTGCATCAGAGCCGTGCCCGTAGTTGCACTTGAGAAGATCCGTCACGATTCATCGGGCTGCTATGAAATTGCGGGCCAATATGACTGGACAGGAAGGACTGAGAAGATGCAGGAAGCGCTGTCTAATACTACACCCATTCATAGTAACCGTTAAACGGGACGCTGGAGTTTTGAGGGCTACGTGAACCGGTGCCATATGGAGGCTAGTGTCTAACGTGTGCAGCAGATGTTTTGTCTCGGAGGCTTCCTTACTCGATCGCCAAAAACTGAAACCGTAGAACCTGTGTCAAGGAGGGGGCAAGTTTTATGCAGGCAATTCTGACCATGACTATCGGCGCATTGTCCAAATAGTTTTAATGAGAGCAAGAAGCTAACGGGACTGCTTGCGCTGTGCCTTTTGGGGGTTCTTGGAGCCATGATTCCTCGACAGCAGGCGGTGACGATGAACCGGGCGTTTCATGTGGCGCCTATGGTGATTTCAGCTGGAGGGGAAATCTCTGTCTCAGCTGCTCTGCAACGGCTGGCTGCGGCTCTCCTTCCTGGCAGCAGGATGATGTGACGTCCGGAACACTGCTCCGTTTTGTGCCTGCTGCGCCGGTAGTGCCGAACTTTGAGGACTGGCGAAGTTTGCTGTAAGCTCGCCTCCGCTTCCCAGCGGTAGGTGCTGAAAGTTTAGAAGCACTTCTTAGTGGGCGAGTTGGTGCTTGGCTTTTATTAAGCACGACTGGCGCGCTTGCGCTAGAAACCAGCAGAGGGCACTCGTTGGACGGGGAACATGAGGCGCACGCACTTATTCTCGACGCTACCGCCGCTCCACACCGTGATAAGGCGCTCACTATCCGGCCGGTCGACGCTCGCGTGATACTGTTAAAAGAGTGGCGTACTATTCAAGGTAGCTTCACGACGGTCAGGACGCAAGTTTTGAGCCAAGTGGCTATCAGATGGTACTCCGGCCAGTTACAGTCGGATGTACCCCAACATATCTGTAAATTCAGCATTTGATTCAAGTAGCCCAGACAAAAGATTAAGTGCTCGCTTTATAAAATTGGAGGAGTCCTGCTATGTTTACTTTCAATGCAGCACCTTACATTCTGCATTCAGGCACGGCTCATCTTTCACAGCCAACTGCGAGGTACTGCAAGCTGATCTTCAAGTTCCTGGTACGAAAGAAGAGGCTGTGGAAGGTTAATAGCAATTCTCGCACCGGGAAGAAAGCGCGAGGGAAACAACTACTCTTCAGGTTCGCCTCTGTTCCGCGGTAGTGCTGCTTGGCGAGTTCAGCGAACGTCTGCACACAACACAAGGACGCGGGGCTTCCCGTGAATTGCGTGGCCGCAATTCGACGGCTGAGGTTGCGGCTATTCGGCAGCAGCGACGGCTTGGCCCTGGAGCTCCTCGGAATTCTCGACGGGACACATCCAGGTGATTTGCAGCTACGCGTACTTGATGCCCCGGTAGTGTGCGTGGATGGCTTCGGCTTTCGTCAGGCAAGTGGCCAACCACCTGACGAGGAACCCGTCGACATGAATCAGAACTGCGCCGGACAGGATGCACAGGAAGCGGAGAGTCTTGGCCTTTCTAGTGCTCTCCTTGAAGGCTGAGGTGGCGAAGTTGAACCCATTATATATGAGTGTAAGCACACACAACATCTAGTTATTCGACAGCAGCCTGGCCGGAAGCTTGTAGAACGAGAAAGGATCCTCGGAGTTGATGATCCGCAGCTAGGCCGCAACTCACCAACCAGTCAGTATAAAGCAAACCGGTTTATTCCGCGCCAAAACAACGTTGTAAGAAAACTGGCGCTGCACCTGAGCGCGGCCGAGCAAAAATAGAAACAGTCGAAAGGGCAGTTAAAAGCAACTAAACATAGTACAGTGAGAACCGGACCGGCATGGGTCTCACTGATGGGTTTCAAAATGGGTTTCAAAACCCATCGTCTGATGGGTTTCAAAAAGTTCGGTAAAAAATTTCTATATGAGTTAACTTCCGAGATAGACAGGGAGTATTAACGACGTCATTGTGGAGGGCTCTGGATTACTTTAGACCATCTAGTATATTTAAGGTGCGCTCACATAGCCCAGTATAGGGAAGCTTCGGTTTTTCTGCGGATAATGAGAATTTCTGCACAAGGTCGTTTTTCAACGGGAAGTTGTGTTTCAGCGCTATTTTCACGCGTATCTTAATTTTGCACTACGGAAATCAATCAATACATCGAACCCACCTCGGCATGGCTACAGTTTTCAGTAATTCATTGTTAAACCACACCACATTCGTTTTGTACGGCAATCATAACTACGCGGTCATATCAAGCAGCGAAAGTTTTTTCGACGCCTGCCATTTTGTCAGAGCGAATTTCTGTTGTCTCTTTATAGGAGTGTTGCTTATTGGCGCAGCCCAGGGCGCAAATCGTTGAAAGCTAATGGCGGGCTGTAGGCATCGACGTATATACACACTGGCCGTCACGCAGCCGATGAGGCGGAGAAAGGCATTAGCGAGACATTTTTTAGCATAATGAGAATGCTTCCACCACACGAGGGCGCGCCCACCAAGCCTGAAGTTGGTCTGCGTTCTCGCCAGATAGGGGCAGTGCTGCGCGAAGCGAGGAAGAGCAGACGCGGGAGCGCAGAAATATGTACTGATAAGTAAGTGCCTTGCCGCGTTGCATTGGAAAGTTATAGATCGGCAGTGCAAAAGATGGCACACGCAGAAGAGGAAGGACACGCGCGTTCCTTTATCAGCGTTGCTTCTACACTGTTCGCGTCACTGCCTACCTTTTCCTCTCCTTCTTGAATATTTCCCTTTACCGTGCCACAATCAGCCACCCAAACGCCGGCTGTCTTATCAGTTGTTTTTCAAATGCTCTGCTTTTTTAATATCTGCCAATGATTTTAGGCGGAAGGGAACAAATTTCTGTGGTATTGGATCCATAAGTGGTATAGAATGTGGCTAAGTTGAAATGTTCCTCCAGGACGAAAAACTCGAATAAATATTTTTGTTAATACAGCGTAGCGTGGAAGCTGGCATCAAAGCTGTTGATGCCTAAGAATACTATGAAAACTCAGCGCATTTTCTTGAACTTCGTTTCCGATTCTCTGCGAATGCGGCAGAACATACCAAGAAATCAGCAAATCAGTCCGTCCAATAGGGCTCCAAGAAGCCACTCCGCCATGAAACCTTGCCATTAGAGTTATTGGTTGCTAGTTTGCGCCAGAAAAGTTAAAATTTTACGGTGCAGGTAGTCCATATTTTAACATTGCTGCTGCTCTTTTAACTTTTCGCGAAGTCCACACATAAACAGCTGCCTAGCAACGGAGGATTGGAGTTACTTTCCCAGAGCAGCTGTGAGGGCTCTAAGACAAAAGGCTGGTGTTGAGTCTTGCCTGAGCCCGGACAACCGCTATCGGGATTTGGCATGAATATATCTGGTGATATACATGATACACCAAAAAGAGAAATGAAAAGTGCAAAGATTAATACACACTATGAACTAAAACAAAACACTGTGATTAAGTGCAAATATTGGATGAAAACGAATTTTAAGTTAATTTATGTAAAATTATAGACAGATAGGAAAATAGAGACATGTATCAGGTTTGCAGAGATCTAATTGCTGTGTACTGGTAAAACTTTTAACAGAAAATCAAGGGTAGCTAGTAAAATACAGCGATCTATTAGCATCTAAAAATGCCTATTTGAAAATAGGACGCACTAAATTATCTCTAAGTCACGCACTACACTTTCAAGCTCAGAAGTAATGAGTATAACGATATCTCTCAACTCAACAAAATAATGTTTTAGTTTTTGAAAGTGCAATTTGCAAAAGGTTGAAGGACATGCCTTCCGGGTGAAGCACCTTTTCTTTGCTGCTGGCTCACTGCAAGGAAATACGCGCTGGCGCCAAAAGTAAGCACGGCGTTCGTTTAATGCCTCACCCACAAAATAAACTCTAACAAACGCTTACAGCAAAAACGTTCCACTGGAGGTATCCAATCAGAAAAACGACTTCTCTAGAGCGGTTGGAAAACTCTTCAAAACTGCACTTCAAATACACTTTCGAAAAACGCTTGGAACAACACTATCGGCCAGTGCCGCGGTACCGCCCCCCACCCTCCTGGTCGTCTGTCCTCCTTTTGTTTTCTTGCCCACTGCTGGCATAATGCGCTTTACACGAGTATTTGTGCACCTGACACATAGACGGCACTGGTCAAGCACGTTCCGCTGCCCAGATTGAACTGTTCGTAAACAGAGAACGCTTGTCGTGGCGGGTTGCCTTACAAGGTTGATTTTTTTAGTATATGTAGAATAAATATTTTGATCTTTCGGATTTAGCAATTAGTTTTGAACTGAGGGACAAACTGATTGTCCACTCTACGAATATTACCAGAAGCTTGCCTGATTCTTCAGAAAGGGTTTCAGCTATGTTACTCAATTAGGAGTGATGAAAAAAAGAAAAACACAGCATCCAGAAGTCATGTCAATTCTGAAATTCCGATATACGTTGGAACAAAATACCTCTTCGGAATAAGTGGCGCAAGTTCGCAATTTGACGCCGCAGATTATAATTGAGCCGCAGATTTGTAGTGAAATTTGTTTTCAAGCTAGATGGCGGACTTGAACAAGAAAAAATGTGATATCAGAGAGGGCATATTAAATTTGTATCTCGCCGTTTGACTGTTTGTTTATCTTTTTGCTCTGATTAGCGTGGCCAACTTGCCACCAGTCGCCGTGTACGCTTCAGCCGGAATTAGTACTATTTCGTCTCTGAAGCAGATAGCTGGCAGGAAAGGTCTCGTTGATGAGAACATGGTTGGCCTGGATAGGCTGGAAAGTGCCGTGATAGGGTCTGCATTGAAGAAAAGGGCACATATTTGATGCAGTTTTTAAGGAACACGGTATGTTTTGCGGGCTTTGTGTCATTGGCTATAATAAAGGGCTGTGCACGCAGAACGAACATCGGATACAGCGGCCGCCATCCGCATAAGCCTCATGTTCGCTGTTAGTGTAGCCCATAAACGACGAACCGACGTCATGCGGGGTGTATTTGCTATCAAGTGCATATGGAGTGGCAGCGGATAGAGTTTCTACGCAGGCTCCGTGCAAGAGGCAGAGTTTGGCGTTTCTTTTCCCCGCGTTGCTCGCGCTTCTGTTGGCTAAATTATTCACATGGTTCTTAAGCATCCATACATTGCAGAAAGGGGATGACATCCCCATCGTACAGCACAACACTGCTGCTAAATGCGCGTTCTTCCACCTACTTATCTCTCTTCTTGCGGCATTTCAATTTGTCCGAGGGCGCATCTATATTGAAAAGTCGATTTTGAATCAATGACATGCAAAATTATGACAAATTGTCTCTCACCGTAAAGAAAATTAGCAACTATCATTTGTATTGATGCGGAGGTTATGCGATACCATTTTTTTCGCTCGCCAATCCAATGAAATTCATCATAGAATGAAATTTTGATTGTATTTTAAATCTTAGTCTACTCTCCATCGCTCCCCAATGCACAGAAATTCAGATTCTGTTCCAATTCTTGCTTTGCAACTATGCAAAATTTGTCACATTGATAGATCGCGGCGAGTCTTCATAACATCCCCGCCGCTGTGTTGCACGGGTCAGCGGTGCGCCAGGGCACCGGCAGTGGCTGTTTCAAACGCTGTCACCGATGACGCATCTCAGGCCCACGTTACCCTTCACGAGCCACGCGAGAAACAATATCTCCCAACAGCTTTTTTTTTGCTCACGTAGTTCTTCAGGATGCTGTACATATTGCACGTAAGCCTGCTGTTGTCCGACTCATTTTTTTCTTGGTCATTCTCATTTTTGCTGAGTAATTCTTCCTCCGGCATCTTCATCTTCTCTCCTTCAAGTGGGGAGGGGAGAGAGGCGGTACCGAGTTGAACGGTTGGTAGGTGTTGAGAGAGAAATCCTCCTAAACAACACCTGCTACAGTTGACAGATGGCGTGAGTGAGTGCGTACACTTTGCTGAAGAGGATGGCGGCTGGAGCACATCTGGGTGGGCTTTAAATAGAGGGCTCCGGAGGCTTCTGCCGACTTTCTGGCGCGAAGAAGGAGCGCTTCCTGGTCGTCGAGGCATGCCCTGAAGTTGGCTTCACTCAGACGTTGGCGCTGGCACCGAAACCGAAGCCGATACCGAAACCACCACCCGCATCGACGCTGACGCCGCCAAACAGTTTTCGCCTTCATGGCCCTCCTAACACTATCGCTATAAAAGAAAACACATGAAATTTTAGGCGTTTACAACAGATGGCGTCACCGATCTAGGCGGCAACCTTTTATTCGTAGTTTTCTTGCCAGAGGTGATCGTGCTCTGCTGGAAGCATTGTTACTGCTTCACATCACTACACGCTTCAGCTATGTCTATATCTTTATTGCAGAAGCGGAATGCGGAATTGATAAGGTGGTGGAAAATACGGCGGTTCAATTTCAACAAGCTCATCTAGGACTCGCATTCACTCATAAGACGCCCTCTGAAAACTGCCTTCAGTTTCCTGATGTAGCCATTGAAATTGGCCAACTCGTGTGCGGGCAATACAACACTCAGAGCCAAAATAACCTGCTTCCCTATAACACAGCGTATTCTACATAGATAAAGCGAAACATTCCTGATGCCTGCTTCCAGAATGAGCTAAAAAAGTTATGTCATCACAAGGTTCTTGACCGTGTTAACTTGAAGGCTGCAAGAGTGAAGGCGGCTGGGTTCTCAAACCCGTGGCTGGTGTCAGTTGCAGAAAAAGTGCACAAGAATGTTGTTAAAAGAAATGTACAAATGTGAAAAAAATAAGGGACCAGTTGTTTTGTCTTATCTGGATACCTTGTCGCACAGGCTAAAAAAAGTGGCAAAAACGCACAAAATTCCGGTCATACTTTCTACGCCTCAAAAACTTCAAAGCGTCTGCGCAACAATTTTACTCTTGTAGAGAGGATGTGCACTGCGAATGTCTTGGGAAGTTAGGCAGCAGAACAAGTTAGTGGCATGTCTTGAATGTACTGACTAAAAAGTTCCACTCTTTTCCGGCTTGGCCTGTATTGCCCAAACGGGAAGGTGCACGAGTGACAGGTTGAGAGAGCGCAATTACAGCAATTTTAATCTCAACGCGGTTCGCAAACTCGCAGCACGTTGCGCCAGACACACGTATAAACGCTTTCTGGAAAGGACGTCAGTTCTTCTATGATCAAAGAACAAGGCCATTTTCGAGTTGTGCGAGGTATCTTTTATGGCTTCGCTCACAGGCGACGGGTGGTACGTATGGCACACGTGTGTGGCTTTGGCCGAAAAGGAAACCTCAGTTTTTTACCTGCTGAGAGAGTAGCAACTTCACTTGTGCGATAAATGCTGATTCAGTCACGCCTGGCTTCATGCATACTTGGCTCTCTTGCTGGTTTACGTCTTGGGTTTTTTGTGTTTTAGATTTCGCATGATTATGTGAGCAGAAAAATGCCCCCGTCAAAATAAAATCTGAGCTTAGTGTCTCGTGGTGCATTCTTTCTTTTTTTCTGTTACGAGATTAGCGCCCTCCTAAGCCATATATGTATGCTATATATATATATATATATATATATATATATATATATATATATATATATATATATATATATATATATATATATATATATATATATATATATATATATATATTATTGAAACATACTTGTCAATTTAATGAAGGTAAAAGAATAGTGCTGAGAGTTACTCTGATGGATACAATTTGGACATCGCATATGGAGGAAATAGTGCAGAAGTCTACACGAAAGAGTCAATGTAGACGAATTTAGTTCTTAAGATGAAGAAAGAATGTGGATAAAATATCACTAAAAATAAATAGTGATATTTTCAATTATCGCACTATCGAAGCATAGAGGGCAACTGTAACTGTAGCTGGCAGTCGTAATATGGCGGTTGATGAACCGACAGTTGCAAAAATCGGACGCAAACACATACAGAAGTTGCAGTAGAAGCTGCGGGAAGTTTGAAATCTAATGCTCTCGATTTCCACATTTAAGGTTCCGCATTCCTGTATCCGTGTTCTTATTTGTTTCCTCCTCGCGACCCATTGCCATGGCCACAGCCTTAAACTACTGGCGTCCAGTATGTGAAGTCAGGAACGCAATGTTTGATCATAGCAATAACCATGGAACCAATTACATCACAACAATGTCTAACACTTAGATACAGTGACACACAATGCTATGTACCATTTACAGATTTTGCGAAGACGGTTGAGTGACCTCTTGCATCGAGGAACAAAGCTGTCTTATTCGTGCTGGCGCTCTTTTGAGCAGAGTAGTGCCGAAAGCAAGTTAAGGTTGTTTTGTTTCGCAGATGGCATCCGCATTCACATTTTTGGAATGTTTTCGAAAGCGTTACCCTGGGGCTTGGCGCCAGCTTGGTCTTTCGTTTCGGCTCCAGTTCTGAAGCGGGTTCTCTAAACTTCGGAGTTGGCTTGGATGAGAACTGCATAACTTTAAAGCTGTTTACTGCATTTCGTGGCCTATAACAGGCAATATGTTAAACAAAAGTTTTCAATTCAGTTACTTTTTCTTTTACATCTTCTCTAAATTCTACGGATCACGCTAGATTTCGTACAGTATGTCAAGAAACACCTGTCATTAATGTAGGGCGAATATTTATACCCGCCGCGCAGCTTTGAAACTATGTAGTGACGTTTTGGATATATTTGAAAATGACATTTCACGCTTGATGCTGACCCCTCCTCCATGGAGATTTAGCAGATTCAGTGCCAAATGTTTTCTCCACAAAGAAAGCATTCTTGTGTAGTCTGAATCGCAGAGCCTTTCCAAGAGGAGAACATTAGAACACCGACATTTGAGAAACGCGGCAAGCACATCTACCGCCTTGCCTAAAATATGAAGCGGATGCGCTTGAATAACTGCGCGAAAATCTTACCGTGAGCGCTGACACAAAGAGCACGTTGCTCACTGAAACAAGTAATTTTACTCTAAGGCAAGGTATACAAGAGGGGTCGCTTAAGCTGTTTCTGCACTAAAGGCTTCTGTTAAGTATAGTCTGCGAGCGCACAATGACTGCGTTGCTTCGTACGCCGCAGTTTGTCGCTTAAGCTGTTTCTGCACTAAAGGCTTCTGTTAAGTATAGTCTGCGAGCGCACAATGACTGCGTTGCTTCGTACGCCGCAGCTTTTCAAACAGCAATGACGAAGGCGCGCACACCGAATTGTGTGCGTTAAAAGCGCAGATTTACGGCACTTTTCTAGTGATAACCATACCTCGAAATTACTCGTAATGGACAGACGTGCTGTATATGTTGCACAGCCATGCTGCTAACGCACTTTGTTTCATGCACGTAAAAATATTTTCTTCTTTTTATAAAAGATGGCCGCCATGCTCATGGAATTTATGCATCTGAATTGATACGCAAAATAGAGAAGGATAATTTCGCTCTCAAACAGAAATGAGCTACTTTCTCTTGTGCGGACGGCTGCAAAAAGGGCCACCATAGATGACGCCAACAGGTGCATCTTGGAAGGAGTTGAGTGCCTCTCAAAAGACGTCAAGAAAGGAAACACACGTCTTCTCACCTCCTCTGCGGAAGACCTCAGAGGATGCAAAGGTGAAGCTGCTACAGTCAGACAAGGAAGGTGGATTTGTCATCGTGTCTAATGGCCTGTACAAAGAAAAGACTCAAGAAGCAGTCCAAACCAACTTCAGGGAATTAAAGTCCGTCAAACCTGCCAAGGTGCAAGAAAAAGCGGTCCAGCTTTGTGAACAAGCCGGCATCTCGAGGCTGGCTTCGTCTGTAGGGGCATCGAAAGGAACCTGCCTTTCTATGTTCTTCAGTGCGAAGACACACAACGATCAGTGCCCATTCCGCGCAATCGTGTCTGAAAGAGGCACGTGGCAACGTGAAGTCGCTGTTTTCTTGCAGAAGTGCCTTTCTCACCTGGAGGTGGACGACCCATTCCTCATCAGGAAGCCCGAGACTGTTTCAGACTTCCTTCGGGAAGAGTGCCCACCACATGTAAGCGCTTTCTCGATTGACGTGAAGGACCTTTACTATTCCTTGCCTCAGCGCTCTATGCCCGCGGAAGTCAGCCTTTGTATCGACCGCTTTGGCGTAACAAAATTCCAAAACGCATGTGGAATGGACGTTAGCAGGTTTTTAGAATTGCTAAGTTTTTACATGAGATCAACCTTTGTCACTATAGACAGCAAGTTTTTTATCCAAAAACAAGGAGTCTGCATTGGCTCGAGCATCGCTCCTGTACTAAGCGATTTACTTCTAGCAAGTTATGACAGGCGTCTTCGAACTAAGCTTGATGACGCGCCCATCGTTAAGATAATGCGATATGTTGATGACTTTCTAATTTTATATCGCACTAATGACGCACAGCAAATGGTCGCAGATATTTTTGACGTGTTCTGTTATGAACTTAATGACCTCCAATTGACTTCAGAGCTCCCCTCTAATAATAGGCTCAGGTTTTTAGACATGGAACTGACAATTTCTAACAACCACATTTGTTGGGCATACTCGCCGCGGTCCAGGAAGAGCCTTCTCCCTTTCCGGTCAGCTCACTCGAATATTGTTAAACGCGGTTAGAGGCGAGCACTGGTGGAAGACGCGACAAACACGAATGCTTTTAAGAACTGGCTTTATTTTCCGTAACAGTTATCAATATATGCGTGTACACATCGCATGCGCACACGACACTAGGGAGACGCTGAGCTTCTTGACAGGAAAAAAAGACAAATCTCATTATATATCTACAATCGCAAAAATGACGGGTATCAAGTGTATCAGCGAAAAAAGGTTGACAAGCAGGCACTGAAATAAAAACCTCAAGAAAAAACAGGCAAGCACGTGAGAGGCGGTGTTGTTCTTACAGAAAACTTTCCAGAAAAGTGTGCTCGCGAAGTGTATACCTACATATTGATGACTGTTACGAAAAATAAAGCCGGTTGTTAGTAGTGTTCGTGTTGGTCGTGTCTACCTCCCGTGCTCGTCTCTTTTGCGCTACATTTTATTGAAAGAAGGTATTTAATTGCACTGCAGAGGTTATTGAATTTCGTGCAGCTGCAACAGCCCCCTTTCAGGCGGCGAAGTTATTACCTATCCCGACGAATGACGTTATCCTCGGTTATCATTCTTGTTTGCTTTGTTTTCAAGTGACTAAAGCTGCAATATCATTTGCAAACGTTTACCTTTCTTTCTTACTGCGCAACTGTAACACCGTGTGAAGTTGCCAAGGAATCGCTCACGCAATGGAGAGCCTGAAGCAGTTACGCACGCCTATTCTTGCTGCACAATTTCGCGGTGCTTCTCAACACTTGCGCCTCTTTTTCCCTAATATCATCAATCGCTTGCTGGCAACGAATGTTGTCCTCTTGTCCAAAGGTGCACATAGAATATGAGAGGCGGCAAAGCGGAATGCACCAGATTAATTTCAACCAACCGGTGTTTTTCAGCATGCACTGACATTCAGCACCGAAGTGTCGTTATAGCAGCCTGAATCCAGCATATATAACGCCCGCGGGCGGGATATTGATCTTGCGCCTTGGTCTCTAGAGCCGACCCCGCCCTACTAACTGTGCCAGCGCAGCGGCTGGTCAGTTTTGTGATGCTGACAAACTATATTGGGGGGCCAGTTGGTCAGACAATGCTTGAACAGAGAACGTAGGGTCCATGCAGTAAGCAGAAAACCTTAGGTAAGGATGGCGGAGAAAGCACGCTATTCCCAGAAGTGTCATATAACGTCCAGAAGGTGGACTGGCGGTCACGCGAGAAAGCTGTATTCACGGCACCTGAAAGACTTCTTAGATTGTGCAAGATGAGTTGCCCGGTCAAGTTGCGAAATCTTGGCTGCACTCTCAGACACAGGAAGTACTGTGTTCCTTGTCGACGGGGAGTGTTTTAAAAGACTCCACTATCATGCGGAAAGTTCTATATCGAGAAAATGGCAGGCGTATGAACTTATGCCTAAAAGAGCACAAGAACGGGTTCGGCGTTCGTGGTGACGGGCATTTAGCGATGCATTGCAAAACGTGCGACTGTGACCTACCCTGCCGTTCACTTTTTGAGCGCACAGGTATCCTGCATTATCACTGTGACCAACTAACAAAAGAGATAGTTGAAGCCCGCGAGGCTGTGCAAACTGAAGCAGAGTGGCAGCTCGCCGTCGATAAGTATATCCAAAAACAAACTTGAATAACTGGCCCGAACTGCTTGTGGCAGCGACGGTATTGTGCTCTGATTACGTTGTGATTATTCCCTTTCAATTTGCATTCTTTGAACTTGCGTATATTTATGCTGCTCCTGATCATGCAGTAAATCATTTGCTTAAAGTTAGCGCTTCTCACCGTCTTCTTGTTTGTCCTGTCTTCCACTGTGCGCTATTTTATTTTTAGGCAGGACCGGAGTAGCGGCTGCCCTTTCCTCGCTCTTTGTTTGTGCAGTCTCAAAGCTACGTTTATTGTTCATACTTTGTCTGACAATACAGAAATGGCGGAGAACAGTACTCAGCCATCCTACCTGCGTAAAGATACTCTGGCGGGCGTCAAACGGGGAGGGGGCTGCAATGTATCGTACTGAGATAATCTTTCTAGTGCATTCGTGGTGTCTGACATCAATACAAGCAAATATCTCATTTCTGTCGGTCATTATCTGCTGCCAGCGCACAGGGGACAGCCAGTAAAACTACCTTGTTCTAGGCGAAATCACCTCTTCGCGCGACCAGGCAGTTTTCATACTTTCCTCAAACCACATACCCTCCCACTACTGATTCCTTTAGTTTCATTTTAATACATTAACAAGCCTAATTTTATACATAACGATATTATTGTAAACTTCTCCAAAAAAAACAAGTTTTCTATATCATGAGCGTAGCGCATGGTGCCTTTGTTGTCTATGTGCCATACAATTCAAACAGACCACATTAGCCATCCTAATTATAGGTATCACATAAGAGGTGCGGTCAAATGAGAAACTTTCGGGTGGGGCCAAACGTCACAGTTTGGGTGGCAGGCCACCTGCCAAATTTTAGGGCTGGCAAAAGCTCAAAATTTTGCGGGTTGTCTAAGCCTAAAATTTTTTGGAGGTTGGCGAGCTGCCAACTTTTTTGTGTTCTTCGCAATCATAAACTTTGAAGTGCTTTCTGCCATCTACCACAATTTGGAAGTCCTTCGGAACTTCAAATCTGACGGTGCTCTCCGATTGGTTCCTATAGGCTCACGTGACTCTGATAACATCATCTTCCAATTGAGCCATCAGGAAGTTTCGTTACGGAGAAACCGGGTGGTTTTTCAACACGAGACCGTAAATGCTTCATATCAAAAATTCACTCGTCTATTCGATACAGGTCGCTAGAAGTTTGCAGAGAATTGCCGGGTGCAGTGTTTGCAGCAGAAGGAACCCATTGAAAGTAATCTGTCTGATTTTGTATGAAAATGCAACAATAAGCAAGGTAGAAAGGTGGCTCTGCAGTTTAATCAACCACGGTGTCGGCGCCCCACCGTAGCACTTCTAAAGCGTTCTCCACCTCTCTAACGCTTTCGCGAGCTGGCTTTTCTCTGAATGAACGCAGCGACTGATTAGCAAAATGGCGGCAGCTTGTAATAAATACACTATATCATACATCCATTATTTATGTTCTTACTTTCTGCAGGTGACACAGCTCTCCAAAGAAATAATCGGTCAGGCGAAACACGCGTGCATTATTTTCACCGCACAGATGTAACCTTACTATTGGTTGAACTCGTCGTGAGCACGTCGATGAGCGGAATATTCGTATTGCGCTTTGATAAACTTCAAGGTCACTGCATTCTGGACATGCAGGTCGCAACTTATTCCACTGACATCCTCCTTCTGCCCGTCTTCATCGTGCACTTCACAGTGCCTGCTAATGACATACGTTCTTAAGTATGTCGACACACATGCCTCAGAGCCACGACCTTTTACCATTCATCAACGAAATGAGCAGGTATATTTTACTTCTTGATATTCTGAAGAGGTCACTTGCAGAATGTAAAACGTAATCACAAAACGAATAATAATTATTGCGAATTAACTCAATTCTTCCTTAATCTCGGAGATAATTAACAATGGCGAGCGCCTTTGGCATCACCCACAACATAGCTCTAAGCCTTCTCAGCCATGTGGCTACAGATACCTTCATAGCATAGCTTGGTCTCAAGAAACCTTTTTGTCTGCTTTGAAATCAGAGTAGTTTCATCAGAATTTAAAAGAAATAGACAGATTTCCCGCTTGCCTGCAGGACCGGGAAGTTCAAACATTATGTCTACGAGTGTATGCCCCGGCTCATGAGATCGCCAATTTTAAAAGCCACATAAATCAAGACTACGTGCAAGGCCCACCCACACAAAGTACACAATCCAGAGCTCCTTCCAGCGCAGCAGTCTAAATATTTCCCTGATCGGCGAAAAAGTGAAGCACATATAATCTGGTTACTGCAGGACGTCACCTCACCGTCGCATGCTCTCGAAGCAGACTGCTACAATTATTGTTGTAAAATATGCTAAAATCGTGCCTCACCAGAATGCGTTGCTTTCACGGGGAATATGACAAGGAGAGCGACTAGCACCTGCTCCCTCATAGTTTCCTTTCAGGCGTGGGTCGAGAGATGTCGGGAATTGTCTGCGTTATTCCTCGGCCGCAACAAATTATATAGTTCGTGCCCCTATAATGCTGACGTACATTGCAGATGAACTCCCGCGAATGTTGCCCCCACACTGAAATTTAAAACAAAAAACGCTGAATACCAAAAACCTTGCAAGTAACAATCCTGAGTAAACATTACATTGCAAATGCAACAAATTTTCTTGCAAAGTGCACTTACTGACTATAAATGTCAACCATTGCAAATAACAGTCCAGTCTGTTTTGCCTCTTATAGCCACCAAAAATGATCTAAGTTCTCGAAGATGTGTGACTGGTGCGGGGGAAGGGTGGGTTTGGTTCTAGTGAAAAGCTTTAAATAGATTTTGGTGTCAGAGGAGATTTTTAACTGAAGAACAGCAGGTTTCTTTCCACCCTGTTTTTTACAATGCTATGAAAAAGCGGAAGTTTATAATTATAAGAAAAAACCTCAAGTTGCCTACGCTTAGATTGAACGAAGTGTATCTCTAACTGCTTGCATACTCTTCTCGTGGCGCGCTGCCAAGCAATGTTGACAAGTAGACGCTAAACGTGGCACCTCATAACCAGCAATTCTGGACACAAGCATTCTTAAGAGGTAATCCATTTATGAACGAAATTATTTAATATAATGTAAGAGTTCACTATAACAATTAACATACCCACAGACCACCCGACGGAAGTCTTGTATTTTTTTTTCTGTATTAACGTTTTTGCTATTGTCAAAAGGGTTCCCCATTGGTTTTCAAATGGGAGTCCTAAATGTTCGATTCGATCGCTGGAAACGCTTTAAAGGAAGATTTTGATTTATATCAGAATAATGGACCATTACTTTCAAGATTTCCATCACAGTCTTTTACAATTTCTTTATTTTCAAAATTTTTGCCTGACAAAGGTGGATTTGAATACCCATTTATGACATGCTTTAAAGATTCGCTCCAATTGCTTCATGTCTTCGGGGATAACGCTTATACTCAAAATTTACTCAAGAGTCTAGAAAAATAGCCAATTGCAACATGAGAAAAGTGGAGAAGTGTAAAAAGAGAGTCTACGTGCATTATCTTCGTTTCCTTTTTGCAGTGAAGCAAATTCCGGTGGTTTATCTTTCCTTGCCAGTCAATTTCACGGTATAGATTTCTGTTTATGTGCAAATTTTATTTATTTTTTTCAACCTTTGCGGTAACTATCTGCCACCGTATTTTGTCGAGAGGCTGCCACTGACGAGATTCTTGCTTTATGATTACGACGGCTGGCGACGTTATGATGAAAAGCGCTGTATCGCTTCTCACTGTGAATGAACAACTTTACGCCTACACAACAATATGGATGCGCGGCAAATGACTTTGTTCAGACACGTGATTTTATGGTCACTTACTTACTGCAGAAACAGTAAGAAATTCACCTTGGTTCGCGTTTTCATTTTTCTATGGTCTGAAATAAATTTCCGTCATGAATGTGGAATACGTTTTCAAGAATAAATTATCACTAACGAAGTGTTATCATTTTCTTTCGAGTGTTTGGCGTTTTGGCTGAAAGGAGAAATACGCGCGTGTTTAATGAGGGAGTTATTACTACTGAGGATTAAGATTTGAAACTTCTGCTGCACGTTCTGGTATTTGTCCAATCTTTACCTGGTTGCGTTTCTCCTCTTATATTCCGGCTTCTATAGGAAAAAGGTGCACGTCTCTTCGTTGCTCTTCGGCATTCAATCGCCTATGCAAGTTGTGGCGAAGCAAGATTGAAAACATTAAAAACATTGCACAGAAACTCTGGTCTTGGAAACAAATTCATCTGTAGCAAGCTGCAATGTAAAAGCGATATTATGCCAAATTTTACTATCTGATAGATGTGCCTGCTGTTATACTGCAAATTAAAAGAATTTCTTCGCCCGCATTTTGCTCCACAAAATCAAAGACATGAACACGGCGTATTTTCACGTATAACATTTACAGTAAAGGTATTTTTAAGGTTGAAAACAAATATTAGAAATAGTCTCGTGATTCTGTGGATCAAATACGCATTCATGCGATCGGACTCTGGCCTCGTTCCGGTATTTTTCTGCGTCCGCTCCTGTCACTTTCATGTGTAGAACAAGTAGACGCCTGTAAGCGCATGACAGCTGTCAGAAACCTTCTGAATCTGCGACATTTGTACATGTTAGCACTGCAGCCATCAGACTCAAGAAACATGTAATTCATTCACTGCGCATTACTTTGAAAATCCACCTCGTATGCTTATATGCACTACAAAACGGTTTAGAGAATACATATTCATGTAGTAGCTCCGAAGAAGCTGCTGACATTCTATCCCCCCCCCCCTCCTGCGTGCCATGCTGTAAAGTATAACCCAGAAGAGAGGAGCAGTACTGCTAGCTACAGCTTGTGATTGTCTTCGCATTTCACCTGCGCAACACCGTGACAGACGTTTTTTATGGAAAGATGCGATGTGTTTGAAGCTCTGCATATGCACTCGTAGAACCTAGCCGTTATTCATCGACCATATCGTAGTTCAAAGATCCTGCCCGGCGACGCCAACAGGTACATCCGTGTCTACGCCTTATTCAAGCGCCACCAGTCATAAACGACTGTCAGTTCGCAGCGTCCAATTCGAAAGCTTCGCTACACTCTTCTTTTGCAGTATATAACCTGAATATAAATCCCTGCGCCACATTTCTGCGGAAAAAGTCGATGCATTTTTCACGTGGACTCTCTCTGCGAGACTGCGGACTCAGAGTGCGGGTCTGTTCTAATGATCCTTTCCACTATACCCAGTTTCCCGGACTGAACGTTTTGCAGCTCAGTATGATTTTCCAGACCGCCAATGGTCATACTAGGGTGTCAAGAATGAAGAAGCTGTACCGAGACTCGGAATCGGGACTTTAGCAGAGAAGTGGTGCACAACTACCAAGATATCAACTAAACCTTTACATCACGCGCTCAAGGTCCGATCTCTTGATCGAAACTCTTCAGGTATCAAATATTCCTGTGGACTTCTGCGTTGGGGTATTTCTGTCTATATTGGCCTGATAAGCGTTAAGAAAAATGCGGAGTATTCTCTAGCCTCGTGGGAGCGCACAAAAATGGACAAATATTTTTGATTTCTATAATCTAAGATGATAACTTCACTGAGTAGAAAATCAATTTAACCAAATACAGTCGTAATATTTGTGCTGATTTTAAGGAATAAATGAATTCTAGCTCAGGCATTCGGCAGCAAAGATCGACGGCCTCGCGGCTTCACTGCTGCTACACGGACCTCATTGTTACATTGCGGCAGCAGTCTCTGTATCTACGAAAGATGTCATCACTTCGAAGGTCCGAAAAAGCATGATGCATTCCACGCTTTTATTATAATACACGCAATTTTCTCGAAAGACAAAAGAAACCCCCATACTCACAAGGACATATTAGATGAACAGCAGAGATACTTAAAGAATCGGTGGTAGAATCGGTTTTCAGACGCTCTGCGAGCTTCTGTGAAGGCGTGAGGAGTTCTGGGCGCTGGTCCCGCTTGTTCTCTTGGATTGCTTCCCGCGATGCTACCTGCCTACTTATTTTAGCTGAAAATAGAAGGCGCCTGCGTCGAAGCACTACGGACGGCGTGATTGGCGAGAGCTCGGGGAGAGAGCTCTCGTCTTTGAATCAGGAGCCAGTCGAATGCAGACGTGTCGGCCTCACACTCCGCTCTCCGTCAACATTTTTCCGCGAGCTCGACCCGTCCAGGGTCGCAGCTTCTTTCCTCACCTACTGTGGGCGACCGTTCGCTCGTAACATTGATAGTCAGTTGGACGACCTCGACTCCTTAGCCTATTTTGTTCCTAGCTGGCGTTGTTTTTGTCGCAGCAACAAATGCTATTTTTGTCTGAGTCAATGTCGCTTCTTTATACCCTCAGGGTATAGCCCGTAATGGTCAGCGTGCGCTAGGTAGCGCTATCGATCACGGAATGGGATCTGCGGTTTTGAGCTTTGTTAGGCGCAATTCAGCGAGGAGTACGTATTTGTCCCCTTATTTCAGCCCCAGAAAGTAGTGATCGAATGGTTGAAAGAAGGTGCCAAGGCTTTCAATAGCTACCATAAATACGTCATGTCAGCGAATGTGGCGTGGTTATAAATAGTAAGCAGTGTATAGGAAAGGAGTGACTGCAGTACGCCTTACACCGGGTAGACATGGCCGCACCGTAATAGAAGGGAAAAGAAAGGTAGCCTTCTATATAACAACAATAAGAGAGAGTTCACTCATGCACAAGCCCAGTATTGCGACCTACGAAACAGCGCAAGCGTACTCAGTCTTTATTGCAGTTTATTGGAAACCTTGCCTAAGTTGCTGCACAGCTCATTCGTCTGTCAATGCGTTTCAGCGATGACAGGGCCTTCTACGATTCGCTTTCACAGCACTACAGAAGGCCAATACATTATAAATTGAGAACGAGCTGCTGTACTGCGTAAACGGAAAGATAGATACATTCACAGACTGATTTAAGCAAGGATAAAGCGAGCTCGTCTCATATTGTTCCCTAGTGGCATGCAATGTTTGGCCTGCAGGATATTTTGTAGGTACGTAGCATTTTTACTTCGTGTACCTTAGTTTCTTGTAGATACCTGCCGTATAATACAGTAGATTTAATATTTGCACTTTTATGTAGCACGATTTTCCTCGAATGTGCAGCAGCTTTGAAACCATTTTTCACGTGCCTGCCCCTTCAGCGTGTAAGTTTCCGCACCGCATTTGCAGCATCAAAATCTGGAAGTTTAGAGCAAGATTTATGTGCAGTTTTCCAGCTGATCTGCGCACGGCCGAAGAAAGGAAGAAAGAGGACGATAAGAAGGCCTCGCCTTTCTTCTTTATTTTTTGGCCGTGTGTCTTTGCGCTGGAATACTATGAACTTAAATCTACGATAATAGCTAGCCCCACAACTAACTATACTAAATTTAGTGCAGTAGCAATGCAGTGGACTCGCAGAGAGCAGCAGTTTCCTCCGGTAGTTGAATTGCAGGCTTTTATCTAAATGATATGGGAATGAAACTGAAACATTCCAACTTGTCTGAAAAAAAAAATTGAAGGGCATTTTGTAAATTACAATGTCTGTTAGGCTAACGCCTGTGCCCATTCGACTGACTATGTCATGTCTTTCCGCTTGCCTGGCCTTGGTGCCCGTTTACATGTTAGCCCAAGCATGCGCATTCACGCATTCTTCTTCTGGCGTTTGGTATCAGGGGAACCCACATTATTGGGGCACTTCTCCGAACCGCTCGCTCGTGGAATCACCGGGCCGCTTGGGAGCCATCCGACTAACTCGACTGCTGCAACGAGACGTCTGACGAAGGAGCGTTGCCACGCGCGCCACTGTGCCATCACGTGATTGTTGAGAGAGTGTAAGGGGGAGGGGACACAGCTGGCACCGTTCCAGGGCACGGACGGACAGACGGTCGGAGGCCGCGAGTATGAGCCATTAAGATTTCGCCTTAAAACACCAGGCTCCTCTAGCCACTACTGCCTTCTACTGTTCATTGAATAAGCACTGCTGAAGGAAATTATTCCTTCATAGGACCCCATTTTCCTCCCCCTGTGAAGAATTGTCAGGAAGCGAAAACCAGTGAGAGGCATGCAGTCGTTTACCCCTTATCTTGGTTTAATAGAACCCGAAAGTCTTGCGTCCAGCTGCCCGCACCTTGGAAAAAAATACTTTGCTCTGATACTGCGGTGATGTCATCTGGGATTTTTGAGACCACTGCTGCTGGTCAATAACGACGACGGGTTTTGTTGCCGATATGCCTCTTAATTCGTTCGCATTAAAACCTGATGCCTTAACTTTTTAATTTTTTGTTATTTTTGTCTGCAATGAAAAATCGATGCATGTTTTATTCTTCTTCTGGTAAGAGAAGTTAAAAATAAGTGCCCTTTCACTTTTTTCGTTACTGAACATATCTTGCTCTCGTAAAATGAAGCATACAGAGAAATTTAGTCATTGCGAAGCCGCAACATTTCAGTTGCTTTCCATAGATACAGCAGGCAGTCTGGACGAGCTCAGTTTACTTGGAGGGCCTATACAAAACTTAGGGCGTCATGAGGAACAAGTTTGAATTTAGCGCAATTGATGCATAACTGAACACACTATTTTTTGCAACATACAGGCCAACTGCACATTTGGATTTTTGGTTTGGGTTTATGTAAGTTTAACGCCCCAAAGTGACTCAGGCTGTGAAGACGCCGTAGTGAAGGTCTCCGGAAATTTCGACCACCTGGGGTTCTTTGACGTGCACTGACATCGCACAGTACAAGCGCCTCTAGAATTTCGCCTCCATCGAAATTTGAACGCCGCGGCCGGGATCGAACCCGCGTCTTTCATGCCACCATCCGAGCACATAACCACTCAGCCACCGCGGCGGCTCATTAGGATTTTTCATTTTTGTAGGCATTGCATGTCACCGTACGCACTATACCTCCTTAATTGGTAACTTCAGTGCGATGGCCTTTATGCAACATTTCTTGGATGTTGGTTGAACCTCGTAGCTGTGACATCCTCGGCGAAGTGTAACAGCTCTTGAGGTCACTCCTATAAAAATTTAAGCGGCGATACAAGAAGCACGACATCCGTTTAGTATGTGTCACCAGAGCGGTGACATGTGTGCGACCTTTCCATGTTCTGGGTTGAACGTTCGAGCTGTGACAATGTCCGCGGCCGCGTTTCATGTCATGAACTCATTCTGATTGATATTTTAAGAGGTTAATAAATTCTTTAAAGATGATACATCTAAAATATTGCTGCCATTTTGTTCGCAGCACACGCTTCATATTGCATCGGTAAACCAAGAGGGTTATTGATTATTCAGTTTTATAGCTTTGTGTACGTTAATGTCGCGCAATGTCCTAACGGTTATTGTTGTTAATATTTGGGGTTTCATTGAAAAACCACATTAACTCATCTCCACTGAACGTGTCTTAACACAGATCGCACGCGGTACACGATGCCATGAGCTACAGAACATAATGCTCAGCACCCTGGTCGATGTGTTCCCTCCTAGGAAGTGGCATTTTACTGAGACGTCTTCCAAGAGCAATAGTAGAATCACAGATGATAGATTCTTAGAGCAATTGAAGGTGTTCTGTGTAAATGAAGAGATATACTATCTTAATGCTTCTTTTTCTCCTCATGCTTGCTTGAGTGCCCCGTTTTCGACACAAAAGCTTCTGGAATCTTTGTCTCTCATTCGAAACAAATATCTCTACTCGCTTATTCCAATGTGTGAACATTATTCAATAGGAGAATTTGTACGAGCAACATGGCACACCAGCTAACGACGTTACTTTCACAACATGCTAGAATACAGAAGCTGCACGCATGGGCTGTACACCGTTGAAGTTAAAAGAAAACGGGAACTTCAAAATGGGCATCGTTTTTATTTTGGCTTTTGATCAACGTATCCGGGCCCTACTGAGGACGTTTTTTTTTTTGTCAGCGCAGATATTGTACTCGAATCACATTTTTCGAAACTGTACCTTTGTTAGGTAAGGGTTTTAAAGAAACTGCTGCCCATGATAAAAAATATTAAAGCTTCAAGGAGTTGTTTTCGGTTAGCATCTGCTGACATTTGCACTGATTATAAACTGCACCGATGCATTCTATTCACATACATCAGCTAGGCTCAGCTTAAGCCCTCACACTTTCAGGAATTATACTTGAGTTTCATGGAAAATAACCGGCCTGGTCTCCAGAGCTAATTATTACTTCAGCAGCTGAATTACGGAATTCATAACATCTGAGCTAAGAACTGCCGCAGTTTTTAGGCCGCGTATGTTTTTGCTTGCGCTCCTTAGGCAGTGAGAGCGCCTGAGAGTGTGCGCGCATTGCGCTGAAGCAGCCTTTATGAAGGCAGCGATTGGTGGTTTTGGAAAGAGACGCTTTTAAGTCTATGCCCTTAAGGAAGGCGACCGTCTGCAGTCCTGCATAATCAAGAAACACACAGTTCTGCTTCGATGCGCTCTGGCTTTGAAGGGCACTAACCTGCATAAACCCAGATGTTTTATTCGCAAACATTTTACTTCGCTGAAAGCGTTAACGGTAGAAAAAGGAAGCATAACGCCAGCTATGTTTGAGTCGTACCACTTGAATACATTTTTTTTTGTATATTAGACTGCTTCAGAAACAGCCGTTTCTTCTTAACTGTTTATCGAAGCGGTGGCGCTTTTGTGCAAAGTGGAGTTATAACTCCTTTATTCTGAACCTGTATTGTGCGCGATCTTTTTTAATCCGCTCAGATCGCTCTAGGTTCGCACAAAATAAAATATAGATTTAAATACTTAAGAATTCGCCGAGTGTCGAAACTGCCCTCGGGGCGCCGAACTGAAAGTTACTGTAACACTTAACCAGATCGGTTATCGCCATAACTCAACTGTGCATGTTTCAAGGAGGCAATAACGCGAAAAAATTGCTTTCCTATGCTGAAATTTGTAAACTGACGTCGTCCGGGCAGAAAAGAAGCCTGTAAAAACCACAAATATAGCCAAGAGACAAAAAAAAGGCCGCCATAGGAGCTAAGATGAAAAGAAGAGTGCAGTGTTGATGAACGAAAAAAAAACGGAGCCGAAAAAGACAGAAATTTGGTCAGTAGATATATCGGCTATCGCAAATAGAGACAGGCCGACAAAAACCATAACAACAGGCGAAAAGATGTTCGCGGGGAAACTTTGCTCGCTGCCACGAAGTCAGGAGAGCAAGGTCGCCTTGGGAAGCACCGACCGAGGGGCGATTGGCAATGAATATATCATACAGTAGCTTCAAGCATGTAGTTCAACCAAGTGACGCCCTTGCACATCCTGCCGGCGATGAAGCTCAAGCGATGAACAAAGACTTTGCTTCAAGATTACTTTGATTACTGCACAACCTTTGGAGACGGCACGAAGGCGAAGCCCAACGAAACAACTTCAGGCATGTTTTTGAACAGATAAGTCTTGGTGTGTAAGCATGACCGCAGCCTAAAAGTTCATCTACAGGCCCCTTGTGCTATCACAGCCCTGGCTGGGCATTGTCTAGGCGTCCATTACATGTCACCTTTTATTTCTTTTTATCTACTAGTAACATAAAAAAAACCTCGAACTGTGGCTCGAGCATCCCTCTACTTAAGGCGATCCCACGCATCCTCATAAATCAAAAACTTTCGTGTCTCCAGCTTCCGTATGACTGGTGGCATCACATCGTTGCTCCTGGCCCGCATCAGAGTTGCTTGCTTCTGTGGTTAGGCTCTAGATGAGGGCGCTGTAGTCACCTTGGGAAACTTCGTTGCTGGTAGCAAACCAGCCGCTACCTTTCTATGCTAGTCGCACAGTTTGCATATGCGGCTGAAGCTCCTGCCAGTCGCAAAGACGGACCACGTCTTCCAGAAACTCAGGAAAAGGACGCAGCGCATAAAAGAGGGGCCCGACCTCTCAAGCGATAAAATAAACATGCTGAGGTTGGGCCACAGAGGTGACGTAACCGTCCTCAGCAGGCGAAATGGTGCAAGGTCAAGCGTACATAAGCCACTTGGCATCCCCGAGCGCAGGTTGCACAAGCTACAAGTCACCCTTGACTGACTGCGAGATCCTCAACTGCAAGCACTCCAAGAGAACCAGACTCTATCTGGCAAAGACAGATTGATATTAAATTTATCTGCCTGCTGTTTTGGGGCTTACATCATAATCGCATACTACCTAAATGACAACACCTTGCCGCGTAAATCACGAAGAAATATTTGCATTCGGGGAATGAAAAGTGGGCAAGCGCTCATCATGCGAATGAATCACCACGAATGTTTAATAAATTTTACCTCCTTGTCGTGGGACTGCACTCAAATATCTACTTGTGAGTAGAACGTCAAATGGCAGTGTGTCTTTCATAACCACTGCTTTGTAGCTCATTTCGCATATGAAGAGAGGATTAAGGGAATAGCTAGGCAGGAGGGCTCGTGATACATATGCAAAAGAATTCAGCGTTACGTGGAGCGAAGACACGGTGCCCAGGAGGCCGACTGCATATAGTTCACTCTAATCCACAATGGAGCGCATTCTTAGGCGCCAGGCTGGAGCAGTTTCATTTGCCCATTTATCTTTGCGATATATTACGCCACCTGCCCTGTTTATGCACCTACGCCTTTAAAATGGACCACATAACAACCTCACTGTAAAACTGCGTGCTTGAAGTCGGTGGAGCTTCGCACTTCTAGAAGGCTGTCATGCGGAGAGGGAATTTGCGTGGAGTCCTGCAATCCAACCTTTGCGGGCACAATTGAAAGCCAAGAACACAATTTGTGACTGGGATTTCCAGGAACTTTAGTTAGAATAAAAAACGAACGCTAGTCATGGGGACAGGAAAACACTCGGGCACACGAGATCATTCTGTCTTAGTGGAAGAGAGGTTCTGAGAAATGGTGAGACGCGGAAATGTTGGAATTAAGGAGCAGGATATAAGGAGCAGAAAGGAGTGTGAATTTCTGCAATAATCTCATCCGCACCGCGTAAAAACTTTCTACAACACTGTGTGGTTGCTCGTCAGCGCGTCAAAACAGCATCCTTGTTGAAGCCGATGGCTCCACCTCGCGGTTTCAATTTATGGAGCTCGAAGCAGTCCACAAGACGAGCAGAATGCACTTCGCCAAGCATGGAGACGGATACCCACGCATACTGGATGCGCAGCTTATTGCACACGATATCAAAATACGTTTGCTCCATAGTCGCATATAGGTTACGGCGGTTGTGGGAGGAAGGTGCACTTTTTTTTCATTTATTCTTTTTGCAGCGCATATTGTTTCAAAGCTTAACAGGTCACCCCACAGCTCAAACTGCAAGGAGCATCACTGGCGGCGGCGGAAGTTCGCTGTATTCAAGTACTCGGTTGTCGCATTTCTCTTTGGTGAATACATACAACATTAACTCACAATTAAATGACGTCATCTGAAGGATTATGCACAGACTCAGTTTTACGTCAAAATCCACTTGTTTATTTCCAGAAAATTAACTTGCTCATAAGACAAACTTCTCGTTTATTATTGCTTGTAGGGGCTTTGGAATACCTTTTTGAAGGGGAGCCTCCCTAAGCGCCTCAACTTCTCTGAAAACATTAAAGCAAGACATTTTTTTAATGATCGTTCAAAATCACGAGAGTTTTGTAGAAAGGTGAAGCCTGGGTCCACTAAACAGCTCATAGTAAGTTATCAAAATAGTGCAGCCATAACAGATATTATTGTCACACTTACCGGCTACGGCTGAAGCATTTTGAGGCATTACGAATCCACTGAAATAAAAAAAGAAATTTTCCTTGTGATTACAGCTTGACACGAAAGAGTATTGGCTTAAGAAAATTATGAATTTCTTAGAACACAAATTCATAAATGGACATATTTATGTAGAGGGATACACAAAAAAATCAGAACCTCATAGTTAGCAAAAATGCCTTTAATCTTGGTACAATTCGCACTAAGTCATGTATTGAATGGCCAGTTGTGCAACGTCATGCGAGGCCAGCACAGTGAGTTCAATCGATGTCACAGGGCGCGTCGAGTCAGCTAAAAAATTACAATATTGCCATTGCGCTCCACTCTTTTTTTGGTGGCCGCCTGTATGAGAGACACTGATTAGATGTAATTTACTTCATACTACAAGAAGACTTTTTCATACCATTTTCCTTCTTAGCTGTCTTTACTACCTTCAATGACGCAATTACGTATATACAAAGCTTGAAAAGCCTTTTTTTTTCAACTAGAAGCCACTATATTTTTCTGCCGGTGCACAGCCATGCGTGCGTCCTCGGAGAACAGTTTGGGTGTCTGTTCACGACTCCAGCGGCGTAACGTCCGTGGACTGTGCTAACGAAATTCATTACGGGCAATAAAATTATCGTTGGAAATGAGCTTTATACTTTTTACATGATTATTGCCGTTGCGAATTAGGCAAAGTCCCATAGCACGAGGTAAACAGAATGGGGGGAGCCAAATAACAACCCACTAAACATCTATACATCAGTGCTTACACCTGGCACTAGATGACTATTGCATTAATTATGTCGCTGATGCTGGGGATATTATTCAAAACTGTTGCACCACCATGCTGTCCTGGTGTATTAGAAACGTATCACAAAGGGTAACCTGGAGTAAAGGGACAAAGCTCCTAAGAAAAGAAAGATCATTGCTTTTCCGATTGTATCAGCCCTGAAGTTAGGTTCTTTACTGATTCGTTTTCAAATAATCAGAAGTGAAAACAAAATATTACGTTTATGATTATATATAACTCGTCTGGATATAAAACTAGAGAGGGCCCAAATTTTCAGCATCTCTTAAAACACAGAATCATACTGTTACAAGTTTTCATATTTTTCTTAATCAATATAGAGTGAAATAATCTTACTTCTCATTTAGTGACAAGATCAGAAAAAAATGATTGGCAGTGTGTTTTAATTTGTTTAAATCTTTCTAGTTTAACGTGCACCTCTGTGAGTTTTCTGTTCTTGAATTGCTCTTCATTGTTGGTCACTTTTGATTCCATTGTTAAAGCCCATCAGAATGATGTTAGTCTCCATCATTTTTTTCCTTGGATGTCAAGCCTGTCTACCCCTGCTGCGATTGTGTTGAAAAGATGCTCGTATTTCCAAGTAAAAGTTGTTTTTGTTCAGTATGCGATCGTCAGTGTTCTTTGCTACACGTAAGCATGCATCAGAGTTTGGTGACTTCTGTACGCCTGGTTCAATTGCGCAGAAAGTTAATGCGGACAAAACGATGCCTACAGCAGTGGTAGCAAGAGCATTTGCCGTATTTCGAATTAAGCCCATTTAAAAAAATCGAAGCCTATTTCCGCCTGTATGAGACACACTGATTAGATGTAATTTACTTCATACTACAAGAAGACTTTTTCATACCATTTTCCTTCTTAGATGTCCTTACTACCTTCAATGACGCAATTACGTATATACAAAGCTTGAGAAGCCTTTTTTTTCTACTGGAAGCCACTATATTTTTCTGCCGGTGCACAGCCATGCGTGCGTCCTCGCAGAACAGTTTGGGTGTCTGTTCACGACTCCAGCAATGTCACGTCCGTGGACTGTGCTAACGAAATACATTACGGGCAATAAAATTATCGTTGGAAATGAGCTTTATACTTTTTACATGATTATTTTTGTTGCGAATTAGCCAAAGTCTCATAGCACGAGGTACACAGAATGGGGGGAACCAAATAACAACCCTTATACATCAGTGCTTACACCTGGCACTAGATGACTATTGCATTAATTATGTCGCTGATGCTGGGGATATTATTCGAAACTGTTGCACCACCATGCTGTCCTTGTGTATTAGAAAGGTATCACAAAGGGTAACCTGGAGTAAAGGGACAACGCTCCTAAGAAAAGAAAGATCAATGCTTTTCCGATTGTATCAGCCCTGATGTTAGGTTCTTTACAGATTCGTTTTCGAATAATCAGAGGTGAAAACAAAATATTACGTTCATGATTATATATAACTCGTCTGGATATAAAACTAGAGAGGGCCCAAATTTTCAGCATCTCTTAAAACACAGAATCATACTATTACAAGTTTTCATATTTTTCTTAATCAATATAAAGTGACAAGATCAGAAAAAAATGATTGGCAGTGTGTTTTAATTTGTTTAAATCTTTCTAGTATAACGTGCACCTCTGTGAGTTTTCTGTTCTTGAATTGCTCTTCATTGTTGGTCACTTTTGATTCCTTTGTTAAAGCCCATCAGAATGATGTTAGTCTCCATCATTTTTTTTCCTTTGATGTCAAGCCTGTCTACCCCTGCTGCGATTGTGTTGAACAGATGCTCGTATTTGCAAGCAAAAGTTGTTTTTGTTCAGTATACGATCGTCAGTGTACTTTGGTACACGTAAGCATGCCATCAGAGTTTGGTGACTTCTTTACGCCTGGTTCAATTGCGCAGAAAGTTCATGCGGACAAAACGATGCCTACAGCAGTGATAGCAAGAGCATTTGCCGTATTTCGAAATAAGCTCATTTAATCAAATCGAAGCCTATTTCCGGATTTGAACGAGGTGCAAAGCAACGAAAAAGCTGCATGAACTGCTCGATGAGTACGTCGACCTAACAAAAAGGACACATGGTGGAAATTAGCATATACGCAATTATGCCGGAAAAATGAAGAATGAAGCACAAATGTATATTTACCGGCATAGATACGAACACAGGACAAGCAATGTTTCTGAAAATAACTCTCTGCTGCAGCCAGCACGCATTCCCATCGTTCCTAGTCCTGCTCTGATAATTTTGTTTTCTCAATGCAGATATGGTTACGTTTACTGATAAGAAATAGACATTGGTTGCATTCCCGGCGTTTCATTTTGATGGAAGCTTAATGCTAGAGGCCCGTGTACAGTGAGATTTCAGCGCACATTAGAAAACCCCAGATGGTCGAAATTATTCTGAGCTTTTCACCGCTGCGTTCTTGATAGCCTCAGCTACTTTGAGGCGCGAAACCCCATAAACCAAACAAAAAATATGTAGTGTTTCTTTGGCCCCCCGGTCATGAAGACTACAAGTCATTTAACCTTCAAACAGAAGGGAGGTTTTCGCATAATTTCCTTTAGCTTTGGCCTTGCCCCAGCCTAGAGAGAGAACAAGCGAATAGAACTTGAGATATTTGCCGCCTTTTATTCCCTTTTGCAGAATTCGTATTCCCACATTCTTACTAACACTGCTAAGATAGTTGTTATCACTTCTCAATTCAACATCTGTCAAGGTTACCTACTCGTTATTTATAAAATGCTTCAATAGACACTCCAATCGATTTTTTTCATATGCCGACTTTTTCGCTTCCTCTGAAGATTAAGCCTACCGCAAATTTCTCATGTCTGCTAAGCTCGACTTTTTCCAGTATAAGAGCTGCCTTCACATCATAATGTTTGGTCTTTTAATGAGTGCCTCCGTGTTAACTTGGTTACATGGGGTTAATGCTATGGTTAAAGAGAAGCGGATCCGCCGCTGTGGCTCTATGGCTTTCGCGTTGCGGAACTGAATTTGAGGCACGGGACGCAATTCCTCCTGCCGCCTCATCATTGCAATGAAATGAAAAATTCCCTATGTGCTAAGATATGTCTGCGTGCGTAAGAAATCACTGGAGGACTAAATAAATCCGGAAACCTCTATTGCGGTGTTCCTCACAGCGCATGCGTATCATTGGAACGAAAACCCCCCAGCTTACAATGAGCGAGGCTGGGCCCTAGTTACCTGGAAAACGCCTTCTAAAGGTGCATTCTGTGGACATTTATCATGCACCTTTGAAGCGTACAGCTACCACTCAACTTAAATGCATTACAGCATTACCTCCAATACCTACCTAACTACTATAATATCTTCTTAGCCAGGCCGATGTTACACGGTCTTTCTTTTTCTAAAAACGTTTACGCCTACCGTTGCATTGAAGATTTTAAGTCCTTAAATTTTGTCGCCTAGTGGCCCGCCAGACGATACACTCAAGCTAGAGCTAGTGCAAGGTTTGTAAGCGCTAACGATACTTTTAATTATAGAAGCTTTGAGCTGCGAGAAGCGCTTGGGCGGAAACTCCGATCGCATAAGAGAAAAGCATTGAAATTAATATTTCTGTATGTTACTGGTTTGTTATATTTATTAGAACAGTCTATTTCAAGAATTCTCACTATGTTTCAAGTAGAAGGAACAGTGCCATGCAAATTAGAGGATAGTACAGCTGCCAAATTACTCAGAAAATTTTTTACCCAAAATGGTATATGATTGGTATCTGCTGCCTAATGACATATTTGACAGTACGAATTTCACGGTTATATAAAAAAATGTAGTGTTCTGGTATTTATAATTTTCGATGTTTTTTGTGCGATTTCAGATGTGTACTGAATGGTGTAACATATACCGAGGGTTAGTTAACCATCCTCTTGAGGATATTATGTTCGCACGTTGACTGCTACGCTTCATCTAAAGATTCCACTAATGATGTTAAAAACTTTGTATCTTTATTTTGTTTTGCGTTGCTATGTTGAATGGTTTCGGTTGGTGTAATTAACGCTGCAACAATATTGCTCTTCGGGGCACTGTCGGTTCCTTGAATAAATAAATAAATAAATAAATAAATAAATAAATAAATAAATAAATAAATAAATAAATAAATAAATAAATAAATAAATAAATAAATAAATAAATAAATAGTTTAGAAGTTGCCTCGCAAAATTCCGCGTTGAATATTCTTCCCTTATTTTCACATCTACTAAGGCAATACTTCACACTCTGTTTTGTGCGCGTGCTCTTATCTAATATGTTTGTGTGTATCGCTCACTGTGTATATGCAAGATTTATTGCTTGTCAGTGCTTTCGAAGTACTCCGTTATTGTTCTTTCATTCTTTGGGTGTCTGATGCTCACATATCTCCAAACTTCTCAACTGAACCAAATCTCGTTCCTCTTTCGTGTTAAATTTTTTTTAATCTTGGTGAAAAAAAATGCCATGAGAAATTTCAGCATCGGCTTGAGTGCCAAGAGATGCCTGCAGGCAAACATTTCAAACCGGTGAGGACAGAACCGTCGTTGTTTCTCCAGTAGCATTACTATTATGAATAAGTGACTTCTTTTCATAGAACGACTTTCATCCTATAATATAACCTGTAGGAAGAAAATTTAATGTTTAAGCTGGCAAACAATGACAAGTATCGGAGGTATTTCGTGGGGATACTGCTTCAGTAGACCAGTTGCTTAAGCATTTGCCTTGTACGTAAGTGCTTTGCTATTCGATTCATAGAGACGCATGTTTTTCATCATTATATTTTCCAACGGGTTTCGTGCTGGGCTTTATAGGTGCGTAATGCTTCAATATATTGGCCGTGTGCTTCCCATTGTTCAAAGAAAGAACTTGTTAGCTGTGGTACTCTTTCTCCAGGATAAATCTGTGCCATTATAATCAACAGGATTTCTGCATCGCAAAACCTCTGCGTTTTTTTGTCTGTTCGTATTTGCATGCAGACGTACAGGTTCTTTAATATCAGAACACCAAAAGCTTGCTTTGTGTAATATAGGTGGAGCCTTAAATTGCAATTGCTCCTCGTTTACCATTTTACTGCTTGTTTGCGGGATACGTATTCCACTGGTTGAAAGTGTTGAAATCACATAATCTTTAAGCCCTGGAGTGGGAAGGTTATGACGTCCATGATGCTTGAAATCTGTGCACGGTAGAACCCTTTTTTCCATTTTAGAACATTTGATAGCAACGGCCATAAAGGCTTCATACATGTAATAATCAAATCAGGAGCACTGAAGACTTTAATACAGGCTCTGTAACAAGCACCGGTGGAGACTGCAGGAGACGCTGAAGTTCGTTGAAGGCTTCCGCTTGTGCCGAATTCCATGTGAATGGTACGTCTGCCTTGGAGAGCTTGGTCAGTGGTTCCGCGACGCGCGAAAAATTCCTCACAAAGCGTCTGTAATAAGCACACAATCCCAGAAATCTGCGGACCGCCTTCTTGTCATGAGGCTGCGGGAAATTGGCAATGGCGGCTGTCTTCTGCGGGTCGGGGCGCACGCCGTCCTTGCTGATGATGTGGCCGAGAAACAATAGTTCGTGGTAGGCAAACCGGCACTTTTCAGGCTTCAGGGTAAGTCCGGATAACTTGATTGCGTCGAGTACTGCCTTCAGCCTCCGGAGGTGTTCCTCGAAGCTCGCTGCGAAGACTACAACGTCGTCTAGATAGACGAGACAGGTTTGCCATTGGAGGCCTGCCAACACTGTGTCCATTACCCTTTGGAAAGTTGCGGGTGCGGAGCAAAGCCCAAATGGCATGACTTTTAACTCGTACAGTCCGTCCGGTGTGATGAAGGCAGTCTTTTCCCGGTCTCTTTCGTCGAATTCAATCTGCCAATATCCACTCTTGAGATCCATCGACGAGAAATACTTGGCGTGGCAGAGCCTGTCCAGAGTGTCGTCGATCCTCGGGAGGGGGTAGACGTCTTTTTTCGTAATCTTGTTCAGTCGCCGATAATCGACGCAGAATCGAAGAGCACCGTCTTTCTTTCTCACTAGAACGACCGGTGCCGCCCATGGGCTCTTCGAAGGTTGGATGACGTCGTCGCGAAGCATTTCCTCTACTTGGTCCCGGATGGCCTGTCGTTCTCGCGGCGACACACGGTAAGGGCTTTGGCGGAGAGGTCTGGTGTGTTCGTCGGTTATAATTCGATGTTTGGCTATCGTCGTTTGTCGCACCTTTGATGACGAGGCGAAACATTCGCTGTAACTTTGAAGAAGAAGGGTGATTTTCTCTTGTCGGTCCCGGGGTAATGCTGGGTTGATGGCGAACGTGGGAGCATGGTCTTGCTTTAGGCTGTCATTTGCAGGTTCGTCGGAGATGATGAAGGCGTCCAGTAAATCAGTTGCTTCGTCCAAGAACGCAATTGTAGTGCCTCTGTTGAGGTGTCGGTATTCTTCGCTGAAGTTCGTGACCAGTACTTCGGATTTTCCATGCCGCAAATGAGCGATGCCTCTTGCGACGCCAAGTCGTCTGTCTAAGAGCAACTGCGTGTTTCCCTCGATGATGCCTTCTGCGTCTTCGAAATTTCTTGCACAGACGGGGACGATGACGCTGGACCGGGGTGGGATGGTTAGTTCTTCATCGAGAACACTGAGGGCCTTTGACTGCTCTGGGGTCGTTTTCGGAGGTAAAGCTTCGTCCGTCGAAAGCGTGATGGACTTGGACTTGAGGTCGATGACTGCGCGGTGCTGTGTCAAGAAGTCCATCCCCAGAATGACGTCACGGGAACATTTCTGAAGTACGACGAATACTGTCGGATATGTGTGTCCGTTGACAGTCAGTCTCGCAGTGCACCTTCCTGATGGCGTGATGAGGTGTCCGCCTGCTGTGCGTATCTGCGGGCCATCCCAAGTCGTCGTCACTTTCTTGATCCGGTCGGCGAAGGAACCACTCAGCACGGAATAGTCAGCTCCCGTGTCGATTAGAGCAGTAACGTTTCGGCCGTCGACAGTCACCTCTAGATCGGAAGTCCTTGCTCTTGCGTTGCACGTAACTTTCGGCGTCGGGTCACGGCTTGGTCGGTGATTGCGACTGCGGCTGCAGGGGCTTGTCGATGTCGGTGGCCTGGGGGTCTCTAAGTTGCGTCGTGTCGTCGTCGGTGCGGCGTCGCCGTGAGTTCTCGTCGTTGGAGGGTCTTCGTTTTTTTGCCGGGAAGCAACCTCACCTCCTAAGGTTGCTGTTTTCAGTTTCCCCTACGGGGGCTGGGGGACCTTCCTCGCACAGCCGCTGCGTAGCTGTGGCGGGGCGACGTGAAGCGCGAGGCTCGCGGCGAGGGTGAGCGGGAAAATCGGCTCGACACGTATTCGTCGCGGCGCAGGTAGTCGTCGATTTCTTGTGGATGTTGGCCGAAGCGTGGTCGTGGTGCGTCAACGGCGAATCCGCGAAGACCGATGCGTCGGAACGGGCAGTGACGCAGGACGTGACCGGCTTCACCGCAGTGGAAGCACAGCGGACGGTTGTCACGGGTTCTCCAGGTGTCGCATTTCCTTGGGCCCGAACGTTGTTCGTAGGTCGGGTGGGCGGGGCCCGGAGGGCGGCGGTCCAGCACTGCTGGCTCACGTCGAATAGGGCTTGGGGTGGCACGTCGAGGCGCGGGCTTGCGTACTGCAGCGACGTAACTCATGGCTGGAGCGTGAGGTTCAGTCGTCGCAGAAGGGGAGCCAAGCGCATGCCGCACTTCTTCACGGACGACTTCCGTCAGGCTCGCTACTTGAGGTTGTGAAGATGATGGCAGCAGCCGGCGTAGTTCTTCGCGGGCGATTTCACGGATGATCTCCCGCAAGTCGCTGGTTGTAGTCGTCGTGTCCGGAAAGCTGGAGCAGACCTGCGGTGGTCGGTTGTACTGCCTTGTGCGGGCGTCCAGGGTCTTCTCAATCGTTGACGCTTCTTCGGCGAATTCGGCGACAGTCTTGGGCGGATTTCGTACGAGGCCAGCGAAAAGAGACTCCTTTACGCCCCGCATTAGATATCCGGTTCTCTTCTCCTCCGTCATATTCGGGTCAGCTCGGCGGAAAAGACGCCGCATTTCTTCGACGTACATGCTGACAGTTTCATTTGGGTGCTGCATCCGTGAGTCCAGCAGCATCTGCGCCTTTTCCTTCCGGAGAATGTTGGTAAACGCCTTCACGACTTCAGACTTGAATAATTTCCAGGTCTTCAAGGTAGTCTCGTGGTTTTCGTACCACGTTCTTGCAGGACCGTCAAGGGAAAAGAAAACATAGCGGAGCTTCATGTCATCTTCCCACCTGTTAAATGTAGCCACGCGCTCAAAGTTGTCTATCCAATCTTCCGGGTCGTCGCCAGGGTAGCCGTGGAAGGTTGGAGGCACCCGTGGCTGGTGGAGCATGACAGGGGTGGACGTCGCTGGCTCGGTCATGGTGGGCGCTGGAGCTTGTTGTCGTTGTCGAGTAGGATCCGGTAGTAATCCGTGCTGAGCTTGCAGGCCTTGAAGACGGCGGCTGTGTCGTACCTCGGGATCTTCTTGGCTCTCGTTCTCTACGGTGGATCTTCCAGGTTGGGTTGGGTGCATGTACCCCGCACCTCCACCAGATGTCACGAGGTGGTGACGGGAACTCCGCCGGGGTCACGTAGCACCGACTGGGGTCCGGTCTTGAGGAAGGCACAGAGCAGCTCGTAAGAGAATACTTTAATAGGCTGGCTTACGCCCACTAAGAACAGCTCTGAAAACTCAGCGGCGGCGATAGCAGCGAACGTGCTCGGCGGTCGTCGACTAACAGAATGCCCGCCGCTCTTAGCCGTGCTCGATTTTAAAGGCGGCAAGGAAAGTTCCAGAACATAGTAGGCACACTTGCGCGAGGCTAGGAAAAATCGAGATAACTCTGGTCGCGTCTCGCGTCCCAGAAAATTGATAATGCGGCGTGCCTGCCGCGATAAGAAGATCCCCCAAGCGAAGCAGCGCCGGGGGGTGACTGAGCCAAAAGTTCGCCCCGCGAGCGAGAGCAGCAGGTTCCAGACAAAAAGCAAGCTTCGCGGCAATATTCGACTGGTTGAAAGTGTTGAAATCACATAATCTTCTTTAAGCCCTGGAGTGGGAAGGTTATGACGTCCATGATGCTTGAAATCTGTGCACGGTAGAACCCTTTTTTCCATTTTAGAACATTTGATAGCAATGGCCATAAAGGCTTCATACATGTAATAATCAAATCAGGAGCACTGAAGACTTTAATACAGGCTCTGTAACAAACTATTTCGACGTGAGGTGCTGTGTGAGGTGGCATATAGCAGGAAGGGCCTTTAAGGTGAGCCGACAAGTTATTTCACACTATCGATGTCTATGAGCATTGCCTTCTCCGGTGTATCTTCGTAATCAGTCCAATTAAATGAGAGTGCACAAAATGAGGGGGGGGGGGAGCTCAACGTAACCCGACCTCAGAACAACGAATGCATTCTCGCAGCGTCTGGAAGTTCGCGGGTAACGGGAAGGGGTGAACGAGGAGGGGGGGAATCTCAAAAACAAGAAAAGGGAATGCTGTCTCCGGAAACCGTCAGACCACAGTCAGCAGTTCTTCTGAATTTGTGAATCCCTAAGAGCCTGGCATCTACAGTTCTGAGTGAAAATTGTGCTATATTATCGTTAGCTAGCTGTAACGTGATGCCTGAAGGCTATCCAGAATGTCGAGGTTTCCAGCAATTTCCTGCAATTTTTGCGGCAGCAGGGCAGAGCATTTGGGCTAAATAAAAAAAAAATGTTTCCTGGTGAGCACGCACGCGTCAGAAAAAGAGAAACATTCAGAAAAGCAACGCGATGTCGTGCACCTTATCTCTAAGCTAGTTCCACTGTACGTAAACCTTTAGCCGTCTGGGAGCAGAACGCACAAGGAAGCACCTGTATTGTTCTGCAGTTAGGCAGTGAGATAACTACAAGATCACGTCCGCGTTGTGAAGGTGTTGAAGAATTACAGCAAACAGACGTGGACTTTGTCACAACATGTGGTTGTGGACAACCTGACAAGTGTATACAACCGAGGAAAGTGGCAGTTCAATTCTTGATAGGTGGCCAGAGGTTGCTCGGGAAGAGCAGCGTGTGTCTCACAAGCCGTCCCGTTTGTAGCACCTGCCATAGTTTGACAGTCGCACATCGCTTAATCACTGCATCACTGCGCGAGGATTAGTGTGGGACTGACAGTGATATGTTTATCTAGAGTATGGCCAATCATACAGTATAAAATGACTTATCATGACTAACATGACTGTCAAGGCTAATCTGGATATGAGAACCAGGGCTAACCATAGTAGCGCACGATATTTTGTGATTAGGTCCAAGCTAAACCTCCCTTCATTTTTTCTGCATATTTAAGAAAGGTGATCGCTTACCATCAGGCTATACAGTCAGAAGTAGCCCGGGAGTAAAATTTACAGTGCATTGTTTATTATGAGGATATGAATAAAACTTTCAGCATGCGGTGAGATGATTGCCTTCGCGAAGTCAATATAGTTTGCAACATTGCTTCCTAAAAAAATGCACTGAGGCAAACATTCGGAGTGAACAATTGCTTGTTGCCGTCATACGGTAGTTATAAACTTTTCATAAAATATGGCAGATAAACTTACCTGGAGTGCATCTTGCAAAATACCAGGGAATGAAAGGAATTGGCTGACAACTCCGGTCCCATATTTTCGCACATGTAGTACTGCTTGCATTCCTTGGTAGTGTGGTTATAGAAATATCTTGATCTTACTTGATAACTCTCTCTGGTACATACTCCAGGGCGATATAATAGGCATACGTCTCCCTCTTCACCTGAAAACGCACAAAAAACATGCTTCATTTCAATGATTTGCATGACCTCTTTGCCACTTCAACCATTTGACATGTGGAGTTTATTTCTCTACTTCGTTAGCATTACGCCACGTAATGACGCTAGTTTTTTTTTGGCGTTAATATAACACAAAATATTGAATCGAGAGGCGTGTTTAGGCTAATTTTACTCCTGTATTTACGTATTGCTGTGCATCAATAGTGCTCATCAAACAAACATTCTCGCATGCTGAAATATTTGGCGGCGGAAGTAGCTTGTGACCCTAGAACATTGTTATCAGTTATTATGGCAGATCTGATGTTTGTCATTATCCTGTAATGAACATGAGAAGACGTTGAGTTACCTGTACTGGAAGTTTTTGCTGAAATGCCTCAAAAGATCCGTTTTATGGATGCAGAGGCTGCTGAATTATCCGAACAATTGTTGTTCATCTGTATTTTAGCCACTGCAGAAACACAGACGCCTCATCCTCTTCTACCTCTCGTTTCAACAGGCGTGCACTGCGCTTGTAAAGTGTTTTTCAGTGGGAGATTTCTCAGAATTTTGTTATAGTGCCAGTGGCAATAGTGTACAGGCAAGTTACAGATTTCAAAGGGACATTTCCACGGTGACCGAGATATCTATGCGCGGGCATATTTGTTTCAGCTGAACCACGAAGGAAGACCTTTTGTTTAAAACAAGGATGTTATGCTGTTATCTTCGCCGGTAAACGTTGTTCGGTTTCTTTCAACGGGCGCTCCAATTTATAATTGCAGGCTATTAGCATATAAACTAAATTGCAAGCGGTTTTGATGCAGCCTGTTTTACCAATCGATATTCTAGAATTTCGCAGTACCCCGCTAACAGGATGGCGGACTATTGATGCAGGGGTCTACTCGTACCGCAGCGTGTCCAAGGCGCTCCAGTTACAATCTTCCACCTCTCGGGCCGGTCTCAAAAATGCAGTGGCAGGTGACATGGCACGTGATGTAGACACTAAGGTGTCACGACCCGAGCGCTCTACAGAGGCCATTCAGCTTCGAGAAAACACCATCTAGAACAGCGTTGGCAGAAATACACCATAATAATATGACGCAGGTGGCATAAGCCGCAAGTAAAGTTTTTTTTTCTTTCAAACAGCGCAAGAGACGCGGACAGAGAAGGCACACAGAGGACACACACAGCGCTGACTCTCACTTATCTGTCTGCGTCTTTTGCGCTGTCTAAACGAATTATAAACCACCAACTAGCCCGTACATCTGCCCTTGTAAGTCGACTTTGTTGTGAGAAATAGGATACGCACTCAAAATACTATAAAGACAATGCTGCTGCGAGATTGCCTCGAGGAACAAGAGGTAACTGCGATTTGGGTGACGTCGCGATGTTGCAATAGTCAACTGGTTATACCACGAAACCAGTGTTGCTGCTACTACCTACAGTATTACTACCATGTACGCATATGTTACTCGCAAGTGCCTACATGCACCCTCAATGAAACAAGGTTTCCGCTCAAAGGGCTTTTTTTGCGGCGTTGCTATGCTGGCTAGGTGCGGGGGACTTCTCACGTAGCTACCGGGACAGCGCCCGCTGTAGGGAAGCGGTCAATCGGCCAACACTGCAAGGGCCGGCAAAAAAGGCGGAGTCCCTTCGCTGTTCCTAGGAGTGCATCTGCTGCTCGGCCCACTCGTTTGGTTGTAATAGTGAGTCGCGTTTTCACAGCTCTCCTCGGCAGTGGTTAAGGCGAGAATTCATTGCTTTGTGCCAGTCACTGCTCTCTTAAACTTTAGGCTTTTTCAGCTGTAATCAAACGTATACGCAACATCAGTGTGGAGTGGGACTGGGCCATGGCTGCAGAGCATGAACCGTGATTCTAGCCACGTGCCGGTGCAGTGATCAGGTAGTTAAACAACCGCTATCCAGATCTCCGACCAACACAGGCGACGTTGAAACCCTTGCAAGTGGGAGGACCGTACCCGAGAGCGTATATGCACCGTCAGTCTGGTGCTTCATCTCCATTATGCTGCAGTCTGCGATTGCGAAAGAAAACCATCGAATGTTTGCTCGCGTGGCTTGGTAAGTTCTATTTAACCTTGGTTTTTTTTAAGGCCTTACTTTCGCTTAGAGCGCTGTTTCTTGCAGTGTGGGACTCCCGTGTGGGACTCCCGGGCTAGGTGTGGCACGTGCGCTAATATTTCCGCGTGCTTCGCTCAGCTAACAACTCTCACTGGGTCAGTGACAATAGCGTAGACAATTTGCGACTGCATCTTTCAACCACTATGTATATCTGCCACCCAATGAGACTTGGGTGCTTAGGCAGCCCGTACTGTGCATGTCCTGGTTATTAATCTCAAGAGGAAACCATATTCGTATACACCCCAGAGCATGACCGTGCACCCTACCGGCTCTCACAAGACATGCTTGTGTCTTACATAAGCTTGAAAACAGCGACATGATGAACTACCGTCTAAAGAGTCGCAGAAGCTGGACGTGGCAGAATTCAGGTTTTTTCCTGTGTTCAGTCCTTATGAACATACTGCCTCGATACCACCCTTGTATTATTGCAATCATGCCTGCGGGACCGAGAGCAATTGCTTCGGTTCGGCCCCTAGTTAACCCCGTTGACCGAACACGCATTTACGAATTCCCGCTGAACTGAGGATTCCCAACTGATTGTAATATAGTCAAGCTCATGTGAATTACATGCTTGAGCAAGACTTCCCCTCTCTGAACAAGATTATGGTCTTCTGATGTGTTAGTGACCAAGAAGGATTGCCCATTTTGTTTTTAGGCTGACTTCACGAAACTCAACGACATGACGCAGCGCGAAGTTAATTTTCTTAAAAGACGTGACAACGTCTTGGAAATGTTTAAGGAACGGTCCAATTTTTACTAAGCAGGAGTCCAAATCGGCACACTCTATATTTTTATTACAGGATGTCCACACAATAAAACCTGCCTTTGCAATCATACCCAACCATTCTAGAAAAACACATTTTTGAATGGCAAAAAATATGTGAATGCAAATTTTTAAATATATATTACGACTTCACTATAACAATCAATATATCCGCAGATCTCTCGTACGCAGGCTTACCTCTTTTTGCTACTAACTTTTTCGCTATTGCCAAAAGTGTTCCTCTTTGGTTGTCTATTGCAGTCTCAACTGCTTAATGCCAGCGACGAAAAAAAGTTTAAAAGAAAGATTTTTCTATTCATCAGAAGAGTGGACCATAACCTTTAATATTTTAATAACAATACCTTAAATCTTTTCAATATTCAAAATTTTTCTCCCAGAATGTTGGACATGACCAGACTGCCTCTTCGAGTTCGCCCGCCTCTCATTTATTCTGTGCAATGCAAAAATCGATGTTCCAACGCTTCTTCGAGTGCACTTGGGTATATGAAATGGTCTATTGTTTCATTTGCCTCCACGGCGTTGTTTTCTACGACACCGACATTAACGACGCATCCTACACAGCGACAATTTTCTGCTTTTCTTAATAGACGGCAACCAAAAGTTGAAAAGCGGCAAATGTTGCCGTTTCAAAAATATGCAGCACCTAGGACAGCTGTCTGCACGTATGGCTCACTCACGATCTAACGGCAGAAAAGCACAATCGAAGCATACCTGACCCCCTATTCTTGCATATAGCTTTCGAAATTCTGTGGACTTCGTCTCGTATTTTCGGAAGGTTCGTTCCTCACTAGGCTGTGCCGGCTCCTCCAATGTGTACATTGCAAATATTTATGAGGGGACACTGTGGCTAGAAGCAGGACAATACAAAGGTATAGAGATTAGGTATGAAGATTAGGCATAACACCGTCTTTGCTAATTTTATCTAACTACTTTAATGCTTCTTCTGTCAGAAATGATATATCGAAGTAATATATTGAATATATAATCAGCGTGAGATTGAATGGCTACCCTTCTGGCACTGCAAATAACCTTTAAAAGGGTTTTAAAGGTTATTTGTAAGGGTGGTCATAACTACTTTGAGGCAGGGCTATTTATTCTTCAATTAAGGCTCATGTCACAAAGAGGTAGCAAATTGAGAAAGGCAATCCTAATCTACAAATTTAAATCATTACAACCATCGCGGATAAAAGACTTCAAAGGAGACTTACAGCTCTCAGATACGATAGAGTGAAACAAAGCGCGTCAAAGGTAAAAGCGGTATTGAGCTACTTAATTTTTATTTGGAATACTGCTAACGCATGAAGGGGCTGTTGCAGGGTGGAGAATACAATGACAATGAAAAAACACACAGATTTTAATTTTGATTAAACTAACTCTAAATGGCCTAATGTAGTAACTGTAATCTGCTTTGACGTATGTGCGATTGTTTAAACAGAGCCAAAATTACGAAGTCTCCATTCGGTAACGAGGAATCAGTGAAAAATGCACAACTTCTGCATGGCAGATGTTAAGAAAACTGCGCGGCTCAATCAACCTGGAGTACTAGAATAACAGAAGTGTTTAGTTATTTCAGCTTGTTATTATTCTCATATAATGCACACTTAAGTAATTTTAGTGTCTTGAGTAATTTAGAAATAAATATGTTAGCAACATGTTCCAAGTTGGGCGAAACGCAACGTTGTCACGTTCCGGACGGAACGAAGTACTGGCTTGACTTCTTGCAAACTTCCTGATTCTCTAGGTTAATGCGGAGGTGCACAACGAAAGCAATGGATGCCATCAAGAGCGCTGAAAACTTGTGCACAGCTCTATGAATCAACAGCTTTAAGAATGCTAGGCTTTAAATCTCTTCACAGAATCCTGTTTGGCCTCATCGAAGTACTCCAGGAGTAAAGCTCGCCGAAGATTTGTACAACGTAAAAAGTTTTGACATTTCTAGCGCCATCACAAAGGGAACGTTTTTATTTCTATTTCAGCTGTCCAGCGCGGAAGTATATGAGGGAGGCATGAGCATAAAGTTTTCCTTGGCTAGAAGCGGAGTCAATCGAAAAAATAAAATGAAACGAACGTACATTGGTTGCCACACTGCTTCGCACATTCAAACCGCTTCTCAAAGAGGCCATCTGAAAGGCCGCCATTCCAAAGGATATACTGGCACACCCCCGCGGTTTTGTTGAAGAAATATCTCGGTACTCTTGCCAGGCATCGTCCATCGTAATCGTTTGTTGGCATGACTCATTTATTTTTATTGCTCTTAAGCTCCGCCAGCATCTCTGGTCCTGAAACGAAACCATCAACAGAGTCAGTGTTAATTAAGAAGACATCTCAAGAATGTTGGTCAGTCATACATGTGTCATGTGCTATTGCAATGAAAGCAAAAAAGAACGAGAGCATCAAATTCTCTCGAAGTAAGTGGTACCAAATATAAGCGGTTGCAATGTCAAGAGGAGCGAGATCATTTCATGTTACATTCGGGTAACGTTCCAAAGATTGCTCCGCTCGTATGAAAGATACCTTAATGCACTAGCAATGGCTTAGGAGACACTAGTGACAACACGAAAATGCAAATCAAATCTCCGATTGCACAACAATGAAAAGCAAAAGCGGTTATATTGGTGCAACCACTACAGTGGTCTTAGATGAGTCAAGAGCATAGGTAGCACCTTCTTTTTGGAAAAGAAAAGATTAGTTGTCAGGAAAAGAAAAATGCCTTAACTGACTCACTCTTTTTGTGCACCTCAACAACGGCATGATGGTAGGAAAGAAAGCGGGAGTCAAAGAGGAAAGAAAGAGGTGTTGAAGTTGTGGGCTCCAGAGTACTTATCCCTCTTGGGATTGTTAACGTGCACTGGCATCGCACCCCAGAAGGGCGTCTCTTTCGTTACACTACCATCATAACGCGGGTGCGCTACCTTGACTGTGTTCGAACCCGGGTACTCCTGCTCAGAAGCCTAGAGCCCTAACCACGAGAACCGCGCTGACCGGTGTCATGGTTAGTGTTACTGAGGATGACTATGTCTGTTTTGACCACAAGACGACAAGGACGGGGGAAGAAAGAAAACACAGGCGCTAAAGTGAGCAACTAAAAGCTCTGATGAAGCAACGTGTGTATTTATATCGCAAAGAAGAATAAAACAAAGAAGATAAAATCCAAAAAGTCACTTGCTCCTGTGCACATCTGCAAGGCAGAGCCACCATGAGGTCAAGCTCGTTTAAACTGCGTGTTGACACGTGTCTAGAAATGACAAGAAATCTTTGGCCAAATATGCTTTGTTCTTTTAATTCATCATGACAGCTTGCACAAAGTCATTGCACACTTAAACATGATGCCTTAAATCGATAGTGGTTAAGTAAACCTTCGCTGTAAATTAATATTTTTAATTTCCTCACAGCAGCGCGGAACTAAAGGAGAGCGAATTCTTCAGATATGAAGTGTCTTCTCGGACGGGAGTTGACACATCTTTCTGTCTGGCATAAATAGTGTTTGGCACGTGACAGCGGAGTTTTATAAACTCCCAGAATTACAAGACTAGTAGATCAAGACGCAAGCTGTCGCTATGCTAATGGACTGCAAACAGGAAGCACTGTGCGAGATGGTGATCATGGGTTGGGAAATAGCAGCTGCATTTTATTTTGACGTCAACACCCCAAAAGCAATCACATTTCTTAAATAAGTTTCTGAAATGCATTCCTAGGAACAAAAAGTATAATTTCTTCAAAAGCACTTTATATCATAGTGGCCAATTTCGCTACACTGAGTCCTACAAGCGTTGTCACGTGTAGACAGTACCACATCCCTGAAAGGTGCACTGCGCGGAGCCCCTATATGGAACTGTACTATGATTCGCTCACTACAATTACATAAAGATATCCATCGGGCAGTGCATGACTAAGGCAGCTATGAACTCTTATTGAGGAACGACAGAGATTTCGGTCGAAATCTTACTAAAGCTTTACTCTTTTTATGCTGACATAACAATGAGGTGTTTAGAGAAGAGTTATTTCCAGAGGTCAGGTGTCTGCATTGGATGCAGAATCGCTTCAGTGCTTTCCACGTATATATCATAAAGTTGTAAAGAAACACTCAGAGTCATCTACTGGACGACTGCGTTTCCATTTTTCGGTCCGCTGACGATTTATCAATGTTCGTACGAGAGTCCACCAGCATAGGAACAGCGATAAACTCATTAGAGGTGTTCAGACAGAAGAGTGGGGCGTGCGTCTTTCATTAGTTTTATCAAAGCAGAGATTTTTACAGTTTTTAGAGTTTTGACTTTTCTTGGACAAATAGCACGCATGCTTGCATTATGCTCGAAAGAAGGTGGAGCCGCAATTATGCTTCAGTGCAGACCTGTATGCATTCGGAAAGACTGCGAAATAGGAGGGGGCTTACGCACGGCGCTTGGAACGACCTGTGTACGCCGTCTCTGGGATGCACTCGTGCGAAAAGCTTAGCAAAAGCGTCGTTACTGAATGTGGCTAGAAGGCGCAAGTCGTCATTTAAACATAACAGGTCGTAATTATAGATTGCTAACCAGAGTGGGAAAGCGAATGTATTTGAGAAACTAGGTTTTGGATGAAGCACTCATTTTCGCGGCAAATAAAAGTTGACCGCTGATAAGAGATCAAGAAATCAAATACTCATTTTATATTATACGCGTATGCCCTTTTCGTGGCTCTGCTTCTTTTTTTTTTACCAATGCATTTCTTGTACAGAATTGAAAACCCTACAACCTATTGGATAAAACTCTATATTACTGAATTCCTCCTAATATAGAAACTGCGTGGCATGAATCTATAGACTAACTGATCATCGAATATTATTCACCTTATACTAACATCTGCTGACCAAACACTCGAATTTCGTAATGAAAATTAAAACCACGCTTAAAATGGGAAAAGCACCCGTAGTTACACTGATTGATATCAAGCCGAAAATAAGCATGCCGTTTCTGATCCATAACAAGTTTGCATCATCTTAAATATCGAGCGTTTAAAAAAATTGTTGGTGGTATAGCATTAATAACCACGAGATGTGAAAAAAAGGCTTTTGCTGGTTGACGGCAACACCACATGACTGAAAGCACCGGTGGAGAGCGCGTTTCCTGTCGTTTGGTGACTTGCGAACACACAGAAGTTGATGAAGACGATGACGTGCAATGAAAGGCTTGAAGGTTTGTGCCATTGTGTGAGGGCAACAACAACAACAACAACAACAAGGTGTGTTACCGTTCACACGGGGCGTGATTGGCTACCGCGATAGCCTAGTACTCACGTGGCGAGGCCAGCGAAAATTATCTGTTCGCGCCACCACGGTTGGAAGCCCAGTCGCGGCAATATTTTGTGGCTTTATTTAAGCTCACAAGTTTAATTCAAGGTTAAACTTCAGCAGTGAAGCGGCTTTTGCAGGTTTGGTTGTGATGCAGGGCTTTGACTCTAAAAAACAATACCGGAAGTTTAATATTAACGAATTTGTCACGTAACGCTACCGTCACAAGCTTAAAGAACAAACAGGATAGATAAGCGGGCGAGTTGGTGATACATAATGCAAAAAAACAGCGCGAACAAACGGGGACTTAGACGAAGAATGCACAGGAACAAGCGCTGACTCTCAACTAAAGTTTAATCACAGGAAGCACACTTATAAAAGGAAACAGAAAACGAAACAAAACACAAAATCAGAACGCATGTGTTACTATGTGATGTCCAGATATGCAACCTCACAGTCAGGCGTATAACAAGACAAAGAAACCAAGATTATGTGTCAGCCAACCATCCCTGCTCCTGCGTGACTGTGAGGTTGCATATCTGGACATCACATAGTAACACATGCGTTCTGATTTTGTGTTTTTTTCGTTTTCTGTTTCCTTTTATAAGTGTGCTTCCTGTGATTAAACTTTAGTTGAGAGTCAGCGCTTGTTCCTGTGCATTCTTCGTCTAAGTCCCCGTTTGTTCGCGCTGTTTTTTTGCATTAAAGAACAAAGCCTACTTAGCAACTTAGCCAGGATGTAATGTGAGGTATTAGGGCTATCGTAAATATATGAATACAGGTACACATGCGGGATAGGTGAAAGCACAGATAAGCAGAAGCCCTGGCAAACATTTTTAGTATTTATGTTATCTTAATTTTGTAGAACGTTGTTGTCCCTAATAGAGCCAAAAGTCTACGGTGACCTAAACAATGTAGCCGCTTTTAGTCGCGCGTTTCCTCCAGGAGTAATGTAAGCCCCCCGTCGAATGTCGGTATCAAGCTAGAAATCGTACTCATATACTTGAAACTGGACGTCAAGTGCTGTATCCATCTAATTCGCTACAAAACTATCCCACGAAGTATAGAAAAATCGATGCGGATGTAAAAGCGAGGAATATTATCACACGAAAACATAAGACCGTTCTCTATAAAGAACATTATGCAACATCGTCCTTTCAAGTGTTGTTAACTTCAATTGATATTGCACACAGAAGCGATTTATCTTGAGCCCTGTGGATAAATGCTACGTGCCGCTTTCACATATCTACGCCCGTGACATCACGCATTGGACACGGGCATCAAAGACGACATTGCTTCAATTTAAACGCAGTGTGCCACCGTTTCTATAGATCTCAACTCTATACAATGGTGCCTGTACGATGACAAAAGTACTTAAACACAATAGTTGAATTGGAATCTGCTGCTTCATCAATTCCTGCGAGAATTGCAATGAGGAAAATCATGCCTGTGTCTTCAGACTCTTGAAGAATATCTTCATTTTTAGGTGGTGTAGAGCCATTTCTTACACGCATAATTATGTAAAGCCCTTGAAGAGCAGACATAAACACTGCAATTTTAGCCCAGGCCAGACTTAATTTGATAATTTGCGTTAAGATATCACCAGAAAGATAATAATTATCTTACTCGAAATCACCGCAGCTGCAAGCGCCAACCAAAAGACACAAACGAAGTGACCTTGCACCCTGCCCATCTTGGCGGTTCGCGTATTGCGGAACGATGTTTCACTGCCTGCAAACTTTTTTCCGCAAGATTCCAGATTTATAACTGCTTCGACGGCATTCTGAAGTATATGTCAGAAGATAATCTTTGGTAGTGTTGGCTTCTCATTAAAAACAAGAAATACATTGCGTACAAAGAATTCTATGCTGATCACTTGTATATTTATAGATTCCAAACACGCTTCCTCTGCACGGTGCTTGACTGAAAATAAAATAGCAAACAACAGAAGGGGAAACTACAACCCTTTTCCGACATTATGCTGTCAAAAAGACTTAAGCGTGAACTTGAAAGAATTATCGAAATGTGATGCAGGGCTTGTCAGCGTCACTATGGAAATAATAGTGGAATTGTTCAGACTTCTTAGCTCTTGACACTTTTGAAAAGCACATACGGGAATAATAGAAGACTCGTCTTTCTTCCTTCGGAATGAAAATGCGTTGTTTGAAAACCTCCTTGTACGACACATGCGTCCACAGTATTTCAGTGAACTCAATTGTAGTGTATTTAGGGCACCAAGAAGAAAAAAAAACAGTGGATATATAATAATTTCAGAGCGAAAAAATGGAGTCTTAAGTCTATCTACTGAAAGTTCACTCAACTTTTTAGGCTTCGGATGACCTGTCTTCTCAATATGCGAAAAAATGACCTTCCTGAACATCCGCTACCATAAAAAACCTTTAAATGTGTATGTGGAATAGAATTTAATTGTCACCTCAACTGCCGAGAGCGTAAACAAGAGCACTGTAGAAATTGTGATGCGCTAGGAAAACAACAGCCATAACTCAGAGGCCATATTTAGATCAAATAATGACCCGTCATCCCCTTTTATATAGGCAGAGAAGCATATCAAGCATTTGGATGCTAAAGGAAATTGTTGAACTTCAGCCAAATGTATGTGTAAGCGAAGTGTGTGTAAGCTAAGAGAGAACACAGCACTGTAAAAAATTTTTCCCAGAAAAAACAGACATTTTCTGGCAGCGGTCCTGCCAGAAAGTGTCGGTACAGTTCTGTTTTCCGTTTTTCAGTTTCTCGGTTATTTTACAATGTTTGTTTTTTATCATTTACCGAAAATCCCTGTAAAATTTCTGTGAAATTTCATTTTCTGTTTCGAAGCAAGTCTGTGATTTTCAGGTTTTTCTTTCTCATTATTTACTGAAAGCTTGTAAAATGTCTGTGAAATTCATTTTTCTGTTTTCAGTGATTCTGTTATTTTACAGTGTTTCTTTTCTGTCATGTACAGAAAATCTGTGACTGCAAATTGAGTTTAGTTGTCTGTTTTTGGCTGCCCTGTTAATTTACACACAATTTTCTTTTTGGTTTGCAGAAAATATATTTGAAATTCCTGCAAAGTTCTGTTTCCTATCAGTTGTTCTTTTATTCCAATTTTTTCCCCGCACAAAATACGGTTTCTGTGCAAGCACAAGGGCTCATTAAATTACAAATACAATCTTTGCATCGTTTATACCAACGAAAGTGTGATATTACATAGTCCGTTGCTCGAGGGAAGTTGCGTGTAGTAATTTAAGAATATCTTAATATGACACGTTTGCACAACACACTGAATTTCATCAGTATAGCATTGCCTGAGAACCAAAAGCCAAGCAGCTTGATATGAATGAACACTTTATTAAATCGAAAGTCACATCAGCAGTCTTCTATAGCTCGAAAACTATTTCTGAGCCCAACATAATAAAATGTTTTACAACACAAGCAACAGAAAAAGTCATACTCTTTCAAAGCCGTTACGAGTGCAGCTACTCTTGGTGACAGCCAGTGCTGCTTCCCGATATTCTTTTGCACTTTTCTTCCCCTTGCAGGATTAATACCTGCAATCGCCCTGAAACAAAGAGCCACGAGCTATCACTAACGACCAGGCACAAAAACTTAATTTTTATAGTTGAAAGACAAAAATATATTCGTTCTACACTTGCACAACCACTCTGACAAGGGCGGATGTGTTAAAAAAATCAGGTCTCATATATGATCCGCTACGTTCCGAGGGGTAAAAGCTAAGTAAAAAAAGCACTAATATCTTACCTGTTCCCACCCAGAAATAAAACTCTAGCTTTGTGAGGAGTCACTTTGCTGCTCAAACCTTCGTTTCAAGCTCCTCATAGAGATAAAGCAGCAAGATTCGTGTTGTCAACAACCACACATCAGCATGACTCACAGGCAGTGCTGTGCGGAAAGAGCATACGATGCTTCTACAATGTCATTGTTTACGAGGCATGTGATGGAGTTTCCGGTCATACAGGTACCATTGGAAACAGAAGTATCTAGGATGCTACTGAAGTCATTAAGTACCTTGCATCTCAGTGATCACCTCATTTTACTACCACATATTAAATGACTTGAGATCGACTTTCATCTCCACAAGTGAGGTTTTGATCCAGTGGGTAATGATAAAAGTGTCGGACTCGTTCGTAGCTTATGCGCCCTAGGAACTCATAGCCACTACAGTACATGTGGTCCTATGAATGGGGAGGATTGAACGGATAAAACAAGGAGAAACGTGCTTTAATAAAACGTTAGGACTCTTTTGCCTACCTTGCTACAACGGATTGCCATGTCAGGACGCACCCCTCTCATAAATAAACAGCCTGAAATCCGTACCCCGATTCCATTACCTTAAGTGTGTGTGTGTGAGATGCGGCAGGAAAAGAGCGGGAGAGACATTTTTTTCCTTCCGATTGATATTTTATATACAGGGTGATTTTTTCACTTTTGAAGATATTTGTTTTAAATACTTAGCTACGTCGGTGTGGTCTTCTGAGCGGGACTGTACAGCAAGGCAGACATTAGGTACCTCAAATGTATCTGTAGTTACTTAATTAACTTTGACTGACTTTTCTATTTTTCATCTCAGACGCAAGGTAGGTTATGTTGCAAAATTGATGGTCGTCAACTTTGAGTATGAGTTGTTTTTAAATACTCCTAAATGGCAGTACCATTCTAGACATCGACAAACAAAAATAGACATACGAAAGCTCGTTGAGTCATCTTTCCACCATTGCATATTCATAGAAAAATCGCTTCTCGCACTTCTAATGCATGCAGCAAGTAAAGGTGCAGTTAGTGTATTTTTATGATTTATAAGTTAACTAGATTTCGGCGGGAATACGATGCGCAGTTACGGCATTGTATAGTTAGGTAAAGTGGGCCATCACAATTGAACAAGCTTTCCTTCGATACTTCGAAATACATTGCCGAGTAACAAAATTTAAAAATAAGCCTAACCTTCGATGTTGGCAGATAAATTTTGCAATACAACCTTCCCTTTAAAGCAGAAATAGTAAAGTTTGTTAGCTAATTTAAGCTGATTGATCATCTAATTATTCATCCTTATGAGGTACATAATGTCCACTTAGCAGTACAATCCAGCACAATAGAAATCACCGGCGCATTTTTCACACTTTTTAAAATATAAGGCTGCAAAGGTTAAAAAAATTAACGTTTATAATACAATTGCGGGCTTGTCACTTGCTTTGTTTTTGGGGTTGCACTTTATTATAACAAAACAAACAAAATACCTGATCTCAGGCCTTCACGTTTACTAGAATGCATGGTCGTCTGTATGCTCTTGCATTAGCCTCCCAGCAGAACTAATAGACAGCACACAGGCGTGATCCCAAGCTGCTGCTGTACTGTTAACTAAAGAAATAAAAGGTTTCTTTATGACGTCTCGCTGTTTGACACATAATTTCAAAAATGAGACTGGATAATGAGGGCATGGTATTACGTCAGTCAATGGTAAATCAATTATTAATTTCTTGTACTACAATGTTGCTATAACTCCCTACCTTAAAGCAAATTTTCTTCGCTGCTGCTCCTATACTACAGCACACTACCAAATAAATTTAGCGTTATTACGTCCCAGTGCTAGTTCAATGCCAAACTGAAGAAATGACAACTTTCACCTCTATAAGCAAACTTCATTGACAGTATGATATTCTCAATGAACACGCACGCTGTTCAAAATGGTTTTCAGTTGAAGTTCATTTTCTTCGCGTACACCCAGTTTAGCATCGTAGTAACCACTTTTCTAAATAAGGTTTTGGAAGATTGGCAGACTGCAGTATGCATTTGCACAGGGCGTGCTGTGACGTCAGGCAAGTGTACAAGTGAGTGAACATTGGCTTCAGTTCTTACCTCTGTTTGAATTCCAAGCACAGGCTCGTCTCCTTCTGGTACTGGATGGTAAAAGCAAAATGGGCAAAGAACAGCAGCTTGAAGGCCTCTTCTGGCTTCGATGCATGAAGCACTGGATGAGTGTCCACGCTGATTGTATATGAATTAGCAGTGAGAAAAGTACATCCTGGAAAAGAGTTGGAAGGAAGAATTATTATTCGCTTTGTCCTTCTGTTTTCATTATGTCTTTCAGTTACACGTAAAGTGTCTTTATTCAGAGGGGTGGGTCCATCACCATTAGGTTTAGGAGGATAAGTGAAAAACGAGGAAGGGATAACGACAAAGATTGCTTTGGCCTATACATGATAGGCACATCGAGCCAGCAATACTCATTAAGCATTTCAATCAGCGGGAAGTGCCTTTTAATAAAATGCATACATTTGTCTAATATAATAAAGATTTGCATTTCGGACAAGGTAGCACCATTTAGTGCATTTTTCAGCAATTTTTAATGAACTTCCCTTTTAGTCAGTCATCAGTATCTTACCTTTCGCGCAGATGAATGGACAGCTTGGCAGATCCCCCAAGTCATCGTCGCTGGCCGTCTCCTTATAAGAAAAATCCAATTCACATGTGCATTAGCGTTAGGATCAGTCAATGGCATGTAATAAAAGAAAAATGTTGCCTTAAGTCCTCAACACAGACGCCATTTCACTTAATAAGAGTTACCATTGCATCGCACGCTTAAACACACCGCAGCAAGTCTGCTGGCTTTGAGGATAAATTTTTGTTTATGGGCAAGGGTGACATAAAACCTCCAGATTTTTCTGTTATCTCAGTACAAATGTTAGAGACGTGGGTAAAACAATCACTGCACTACTGTTATAAAAGGCAGTGCTGACTTGGTTATTGGGAGGTATAAATTAATGGGACACTTCACATTGTGCATTAACGTGCGACGACTGCAAGGAAATAATGCAAATTACATTTGTCAGTTTTTACCTCTGTTAGCTCGTAGAACAGCTCTTTGTCTTCTCCGAAGATTGCGAGCAGTAGTAGTGGCATGGCTTCGTAATGAACTGCCATTGACTTCCTGTTAGATTTGGCAGCTTCTATTTCTTGGAGACAAGACTTCACACATTCTTTTTTTACTTGGCTGTGTGCATAACGAAGATCTAGCCGTCCAACAGTCTTTAGTCGGTCATCGAAAGTCTGTGCAACATTTGAGCCTAGCAAGATGTTTACGTGGTTGGTCAGGTCCTTTGCCTGAAACAGAAATGGCTAGCTTCGCTCAATGTCTCGGATATTTTTGGATGCATTGATAAGCTCACGTTGTGATGCATAAGTCTCTGACATGAGATGTGCAACCATGGTCTCATCTGGAAACGCAAGCCTGAACTGCGACAGCAAGTCGTCTTTTTTCTTCTCCTGTGAGTCAGCGGTCTCGTCAGATGGAAGCTTTGGTTGCCATGCCACACACACATACGAGTCTCTCTGAATCTTCACTCGTTTGACACGCAAATCCAGTTCATCGTCCGGTTCGAACTGATGTGGCTGCTCAGAGCTTGGCCTTCGTTTGTTGTTAACACAGTTTTCAAGTTTCCACAAGACTGTCTCAATACCAGAGCCAATTACTGCCCCATTTAGGGTGTCCTCGAATGTCTTCGGATAATAGCTCACAATTTCAGCTGTGATGGCCCTCAAGACCTTGCGACCTGGCTTCCTGTGTATGGCAAGAATATGGTCACTCACAAGTCGTACCATTTCATTCAAGTCGCTCTTTACTGGACACTTCCCTTCTTGGCAAGCCTTCATAAGTTGTGGTGGGAAAACCTCCCAAGGTGTAGAAAAGCTTGCACCCTGTGTGCTTGTAGGCGATTGAATGTTATTTGGAGAAAGTGACACTGGTGGGTTAGGCGTAGCCGCTGAGTGAAACCTTTCAAGAAGAATCCTTCTGCTCATGGGCTTTAAAAATTGCAAATCCTCTTCAACCACATACTTCAGATGTTCCAGGGACTCTACACCACATTGCTGCAGCTTCTGGACTGTCAGCTCTACAGTCTCCTTGTCCAGCGCTGGCAGCCAGTTGGAAATTCGTTGTTCCAACTCCATTGCAGCTATCTGAAACAGAGTTGAAACTCCATCAAATAATCCATGCTTCAAAACAAAAACAGGATAACTGCAGCGGGCAAGGTTGTACTGGATTAATGGTGTGTTGTCAAGCAAGCTGTCGAGCTCAATGCACTTGATTGGACCGTCATTACTTAAGATGTTAAAATACTGCATTCCTGGCTCATACGATGTACTAACAGTTTTTACAAGAAAAAAATGTCTTGTCTTAGCTGTGCACAGAGGTCCGGGTGGTGTGTTCCGCAGTAAGCACACCCGTAACTTGCATTTCAAGAAACGCTTTCTCTTTGTGGAGCCTGTTACAATATTACTGGGAAGAAACAAAAGAAATAGGGATGCAACATTTTACTACGTGCCAGTATTAAAAACACTGGAGGCCATGCTAGAAAATGAAGCTGTGGTTAAGCAGTGTGATGAACTCTTACCAAACACCAACAGATTAATGAAAGACTTCACCGATGGCAGTGTTTTCAAGTCTATTTTACTTTACAAGGAGCTAATTCTTTTCTAGGATGCTTTCGAAGTCGTAAACCCACTCGGTTCTGCGAAGAAGAAGCAAGAACTGCTTGCAGTTTATTTAATTCTTGGCAATCTTTATTCATGGAAGAGATGCTAAACTGACTCCATCAAGCTCTGCTTGCTTTGCAGTGAGACCTACTTTAAATACTTTGTTCAAGACAAAATATTTGCACCCCTGATTGATGATCTGAAAAAGCTCGAAGCAGGCACAGTCGTCACTGATGATCTGAAAAAGCTCGAAGCAGGCACAGTCGTCACTACAAAGGGCACACGTCTGATTGGCACAGTGTGCGCAATCCTCGGTGACAGTCTTGGAAGCCACGGAATTGGTGGCTTTGTTGAAAACTTTAGCAATGCAACACACATCTGCAGGTTTTGTTTGGCGGAAAGAAGAGACCTCTTTTCTCCACTTTCATTGTCAGGTGTATTCGAGCTGAGAACACCAGACAATTACAAAAGTGCTGTCCTAACCTTAGCAGCCGCTAGCTCCTTAGTTGCAGGAAAGGGAGTAAAGTTTAGGTCTTTGTTCAACGATCTGAAGTATTTCGACGTTTGTGCACCAGGGCTTCCCCCTTGTTTGGCACACGATCTTTTTGAAGGCATAGTGTCATTCGACCTTTCTTTGTATCTACAATATTTTGTCACGGTTTGTGAGTGGATTTCTCTAGAGAATCTCAATAACCGTATAGGTGGCTTTCCTTTTAAGCACAGCGACCTCAATGACAGACCATGTGAGGTTCCTGTAAAGAAATCAGTTGGAGGCCATGCTATTCAGAACTGGAATATGGTTCGTTTTCTTCCCCTCTTCCTAGTCGGTTCCGTTCAGCCTACAGAGAATGAGGTTTGGAAGCAGGTTCTGTTGCTGTCAGAAATTGTTCTTTTAGTTATTGCGCCAGCAGTTACAAGTGCAATGGCTATGAGGCTCCAAGATATCATCGAAGATTACATGACAAGCAGAGCAGCTCTGTTCCCAAATATTCTATTGAGGCCAAGCCACCATTACCTTCTTCACTATCCAATGCTTATTATGCAGTTTGGTCCCCTGATCAGATTGTGGACAATGCGATGCGAGAGCAAACACAGCTACATCAAGAAATGTGCTAGAAACTGTCAAAATTTCAAGAATTTAACGTTGGCTTTATCTCAGCGGCATCAGCTTTTCCAAGCTTACAAGAACACAGGAAGCAGTACTGACGTTCTCGACAATGCATCTACTTTCGTAATCAACCTTTGCAGTCCTGAAATTCAGAACGAAGTTCGGGAAGTTGTTTCTGATGAAGGGGAAATTTTCTCAACACAGCAAGCAACTATTCGGGGTCTGTTTTATGAGTGCAAAATGCTAGTTGTAATGTCACGGCAGAACCGCGAACTAAAGTTTGGGGAAATACAGCTGATCCTGTCAAAAGATGCCAGGAATTTTTTTCTTGTAAAAACTGTTAGTACATCGTATGAGCCAGGAATGCAGTATTTTAACATCTTAAGTAATGACGGTCCAATCAAGTGCATTGAGCTCGACAGCTTGCTTGACAACACACCATTAATCCAGTACAACCTTGCCCGCTGCAGTTATCCTGTTTTTGTTTTGAAGCATGGATTACTTGATGGAGTTTGGACTCTGTTTCAGATAGCTGCAATGGAGTTGGAACAACGAATATCCAACTGGCTGCCAGCCCTGGACAAGGAGACTGTAGAGCTGACAGTTCAGAAGCTGCAGCAATGTGGTGTAGAGTCCCTGGAACATCTGAAGTATGTGGTTGAAGAGGATTTGCAATTTTTAAAGCCCATCAGCAGAAGGATTCTTCTTGAAAGGTTTCACTCAGTGACTACGCCCAACCCACCAGTGTCACTTTCTCCAAACAACATTCTATCGCCTACAAGCACACAGGGTGCAAGCTTTTCTACACCTTGGGAGGTTTTTCCACCACAACTTATGAAGGCTTGCCAAGAAGGGAAGCGTCCAGTAAAGAGCGACTTGAATAAAATGGTACGACTTGTGAGTGACCATATTCTTGCCATAAACAGGAAGCCAGGTCTCAAGATCTTGAGGGCCATCACAGCTGAAATTGTCAGCTATTACCCGAAGACATTCGAGGACACCCTAAATGGGGCAGTAATTGGCTCGGGTATTGAGACACTCTTGTGGAAACTTGAAAACTGTGTTAACAACAAACGAAGGCCAAGCTCTTAGCAGCCACATCAGTTCGAACCGGACGATGAACTGGACTTGCGTGTCAAACGAGTGAAGATTCAGAGAGACTCGTATGGGTGTGTGGCATGGCAACCAAAGCTTACATCTGACGAGACCGCTGACTCACAGGAGAAGAAAAAAGACGACTTGCTGTCGCAGTTCAGGCTTGCGTTTCCAGATGAGACCATGGTTGCACAGCTCATGTCAGAGACTTATGCATCACAACGTGAGCTTATCAATGCATCCAAAAATATTCGAGACATTGAGCGAAGCTAGCCATTTCTGTTTCAGGCAAAGGACCTGACCAACCACGTAAACATTTTGCTAGGCTCAAATGTTGCACAGACTTTCGATGACCAACTAAAGACTGTTGGACGGCTAGTTCTTCGTTATGCACACAGCCAAGTAAAAAACGAATGTGTGAAGTTTTGTCTCCAAGAAATAGAAGCTGCCAAATCTAACAGGAAGTCAATGGCAGTTGAATACGAAGCCATGCCACTACTACTGCTCGCAATCTTCGGAGAAGACAAAGAGCTGTTCTACAAGCTAACAGAGGTAAAAACTGACAAATGTAATTTGCATTATTTCCTTGCAGTCGTCGCACGTTAATGCACAATGTGAAGTGTCCCATTAATTTATACCTCCCAATAACCAAGTCAGCACTGCCTTTTATAACAGTAGTGCAGTGATTGTTTTACCCACGTCTCTAACATTTGTACTGAGATAACAGAAAAATCTGGAAGTTTTGTGTCACCCTTGCCCATAAACAAAAATTTATCCTCAAAGCCAGCAGACTTGCTGCGGTGTGTTTTAGCGTGCGACGCAATGGTGACTCATATTAAGTGAAAATGGCGTCTGTGTTGAAGACTTAAGGCAACATTTTTCTTTTATTACATGCCATTGACTGATCCTAACGCTAATGCACATGTGAATTGGATTTTTCATATAAGGAGACGGCCAGCGACGATGACTTGGGGGATCTGCCAAGCTGTCCTTTCATCTGCGCGAAAGGTAAGATACTGATGACTGACTAAAGGGGAAGTTCATAAAAAATTGCTGAAAAATGCACTAAATGATGCTACCTTGTCCGAAATGCAAATATCTATTATATTAGACAAATGTATGCAATATATTAAAAGGCACTTCCCGCTGATTGAAATGCTTAATGAGTATTGCTGGGTACATGTGCCTATCATGTATAGGCCAAAGCAATCTTCGTCGTTATCCCTTCCTCGTTTTTCACTTATCCTCATAAACCTAATGGTGATGGACCCACCCCTCTGAATAAAGAGACTTTACGTGTAACTGAAAGACATAATGAAAACAGAAGGACAAAGCGAATAATAATTTTTCCTTCCAACTCTTTTCCAGGATGGACTTTTCTCACTGCTAATTCATACACAATCTGCGTGGACACCCATCCAGTGCTTCATGCATCGAAGCCAGACGAGGCCTTCAAGCTGCTGTTCTTTGGCCATTTTGCTTTTAACATCCAGTACCAGAAGTAGACGAGCCTGTGCTTGGAATTCACACAGAGGTAAGAACTGAAGCCAATGTTCACTTACTTGTACACTTGCCTGACGTCATAGCACGCCCTGTGCAAATGCATACTGCAGTCTGCGAATCTTCCAAAACCTTATTTAGAAAAGCGGTTACTACGATGCTAAACTGAGTGTACGCGAAGAAAATGAACTTCAACTGAAAACCTTTTTGAACAGCGTGCGTGTTCATCGAGAATTTCATACTGTCAATGAAGTTTGCTTATAGAGGTGAAAGTTGTCATTTCTTCAGTTTGGCATTGAACTAGCACTGGGACGCAATAACGCTAAATATATTTGGTAGTGTGCTGTAGTATAGGAGCAGCAGCGAAGAAAATTTGCTTTAAGCTAGGGAGTTATAGCAACATTGTAGTACAAGTAATTAATAATTGATTTACCATTGACTGACGTAATAACAAGCCCTCATTATCCAGCCTCATTTTTGAAAATATGTGTCAAACAGCGAGACGTCATAAAGAAACCTTTTATTTCTTTAGTTAATAGTACAGCACCAGCTTGGGATCACGCCTGTGTGCTGTCTATTAGTTCTGCTGGGAGGCTAATGCAAGAGCATACAGACGAGGATGCATTCTAGTAAACGTGAAGGTCTGAGATCAGGTATTTTGTTTGTTTTGTTATAATAAAGTGCAACTCCAGAAACAAAGCAAGTGACAAGCACGCAACTGTATTATAACCGTTAATTTTTTTAATCTTTGGAGCCTTATATTTTAAAATGTGTGAGAAATGAACCGGTGCTTTCTATTGTGCTGGATTGTACTGCAAAGTGGACATTATGTACCTCATAAGAATGAATAATTAGACGATTAATCAGCTTAAATTAGCTAACAAACTTTACTATTTCTGCTTTAAAGGGAAGGTTGCATTGCAAAATTTATCTATCAACATCGAAGGTTAGGCTTATTTTTAAATTTTGTTACTCGGCAATGTATTTCGAAGTACCGAAGGAAAGCTTGTTCAATTGGCTCGCCCACTTTACCTAACTATACAATGTCGTAACTGCGCATCGTATTCCCGCCGAAATCTAGTTAACTTATACATCATAAAAATACACTAACTGCACCTGTACTTGCTGCATGCATTAGAAGTGCGAGAAGCGATTTTTCTATGAATATTCAGTGGTGGAAAGCTTACTCAACGAGCTTTCGTATGTGTATTTTTGTTGGTCGATGTCTGGAATGATACTGCCATTTAGGAGTATTTAAAAACAGCTCACACTCAAAGCTGACGACCATCAATTTTGCAACATAACCTACCTTGCTTCTGAGATTAGAAATAGAAAAGTCAGTCAATGTTAATTATGTAACTACAGATACATTTGAGGTACCTAATGTCTGCCTTGCTGTACAGTCCAGGTCAGAAGACCACACCGACGTAGCTAAGTATTTAAATCAAATATCTTCAAAAGAGACAAAAATCACCCTGTATATAAAATATCAATCGGAAGGAAAAAAATGTCTCTCCCACTCTCTTTCTGCCGCATCTCACACACACACACTTAAGGTAATGAAATCGGGGTACGGATTTCAGGCTGTTTTTTTATGAGAGAGGGGTGCGTCCTGACACGCAATCCGTTGTAGCAAGGTAGGCAAAAGAGACCTAACGTTTTATTAAAGCACGTTTCTCCTTGTTTTATACGTTCAATCCTCCTCATTCATAGGGCCACATGTACTGTAGTGGCTATGAGTTCCTAGGGCGCATAAGCTACGAACGAGTCCGACACTTTTATCATTACCCACTGGATCAAAACCTCACTTGTGGAGATGAAAGTCGATCTCAAGTCATTTAATATGTGGTAGTAAAATGAGGTGATCACTGAGATGCAAGGTACTTAATGACTTCAGTAGCATCCTAGATACTTCTGTTTCCAATGGTACCTGTATGACCGGAAACTCCATCACATGCCTCGTAAACAATGACGTTGTAGAAGCATCGTATGCTCTTTCCGCACAGCACTGCCTGTGAGTCATGCTGATGTGTGGTTGTTGACAAAACGAATCTTGCTGCTTTATCGCTATGAGGAGCTTGAAAAGAAGGTTTGAGCAGCAAAGTGACGCCTCACAAAGGTAGAGTTTTATTTCTGGGTGGGAACAGGTAAGATATTAGTGCTTTTTTTACTTAGCTTTTACCCCTCGGAATGTAGCGGATCATATATGAGACCTGACTTTTTTAACACATCCGCCCTTGTCAGAGTGGTTGTGCAAGTGTAGAACGAATATATTTTTGTCTTTCAACTATAAAAATTAAGTTTTTGTGCCTGGTCGTTAGTGATAGCTCGTGGCTCTTTGTTTCAGGGCGATTGCAGGTATTAATCCTGCAAGGGGAAGAAAAGTGCAAAAGAATATCGGGAAGCAGCACTGGCTGTCACCAAGAGTAGCTGCACTCGTAACGGCTTTGAAAGAGTATGACTTTTTTCTGTTGCTTGTGTTGTAAAACATTTTATTATGTTGGGCTCAGAAATAGTTTTCGAGCTATAGAAGACTGCTGATGTGACTTTCGATTTAATAAAGTGTTCATTCATATCAAGCTGCTGGGCTTTTGGTTCTCAGGCAATGCTATACTGATGAAATTCAGTGTGTTGTGCAAACGTGTCATATTTAAATATTCTTAAATTACTACACGCAACTTCCCTCGAGCAACGGACTATGTAATATCACACTTTCATTGGTATAAACGATGCAAAGATTGTATTTCTAATTTAATGAGCCCTTGTGCTTGCACAGAAACCGTATATTGTGCGGGGAAAAAAATTGGAATAAAAGAACAACTAATAGGAAACAGAACTTTGCAGGAATTTCAAATATATTTTCTGCAAACCAAAAAGAAAATTGTGTGTAAATTAACAGGGCAGCCAAAAACAGACAACTAAACTCAATTTGCAGTCTCAGATTTTCTGTACATGATAGAAAAGAAACGTTGTAAAATAACAGAATAACTGAAAACAGTAAAGTGAACTTCACAGATTTTCTGTACATGACAGAAAAGAAAAACTGTAAAATAACAGAATCACTGAAAACAGAAAAATGAATTTCACAGACATTTTGCGAGCTTTCCGTAAATAATGAGAAAGAAAAACTTGAAAACCACAGACTTGCTTCGAAACAGAAAATGAAATTTCACAAAAATTTTACAGAGATTTTCGGTAAATGATAAAAAACAAACATTGTAAAATAACCGAAAAACTGAAAAACGAAAAACAGAACTGTACAGACACTTTCTGGCAGAACAGCTGCCAGAAAGTGTCTGTTTTTTCTGGGAAAAATTTTTTACAGTGCTGTGTTTACTCGTAGCTTACACACACTTCGCTTACACTTACATTTGGCTGAAGTTCAACAGTTTCCTTTAGCATCCAAATGCTTGATATGCTTCTTTGCCTATATAACAGGGGTGACGGGTCAGTATTTGACCTAAATATGGCCTCTGAGTTATGGGTGTTCTTTTCCTAGCGCATCACACTTTCTACAGTGCTCTTGTTTACGCTCTCGGCAGTTGAGGTGACAATAAAATTCCATTCTACATACACATTGAAAGGTTTTTTATGGTAGCGGATGTTCAGGAAGGTCACTGTTTCGCATATTGAGAAAACAGGTCATCCGAAGCCTAAAACGTTGTGTGAAATTTCTGTGGATAGACTTAAGACTCCATTTTTTCCCTCTGAAATTATTATATATCCACTGTTTTTTTTCTTCTTGGTGCCCTAAATACACTACAATTGAGTTCACTGAAATACTGTGGACGCATGTGTCGTATAAGGAGGTTTTCAAACAACGCATTTTCATTCCGAAGGAAGAAAGACGAGTCTTCTATTATTCCCGTATGTGCTTTTCAAAAGTGTCAAGAGCTAAGAAGTCTGAACAATTCCACTATTATTTCCATACTGACGCTGACAAGCCCTGCATCACATTTCGATAATTCTTTCAAGTTCACGCTTAAGTCTTTTTGACAGCATAATGTCGGAAAAGGGTTGTAGTTTCCCCTTCTGTTGTTTGCTATTTTATTTTCAGTCAAGCACCGTGCAGAGGAAACGCGTTTGGAATCTATAAATATACAAGTGATCAGCATAGAATTCTTTGTACGCATTTATTTCTTGTTTTATTGAGAAGCCAACATTATCAAAGATTATCTTCTGACATATACTTCAGAATGCCGTCGAAGCAGATATAAATCTGGAATCTTGCGGAAAAAAGTTTGCAGGCAGTGAAACATCGTTCCGGAATACGTGAACCGCCAAGATGGGCAGGGTGCAAGGTCACTTCGTTTGTGTCTTTTGGTTGGCGCTTGCAGCTGCGGTGATTTCGAGTAAGATAATTATTATCTTTTTGGTGATATCTTAACGCAAATTATCAAATTAAGTCGGGCCTGGCCTAAAATTGCAGCGTTTATGTCTGCTCTTCAAGGGCTTTATATAATTATGCGTATAAGAAATGGCTCTACACCACCTAAAAATGAAGACATTCTGCAAGGGTATGAAGACACAGGCATGATTTTCCTCTTTGCAATTCTCGCAGGAATTGATGGAGCAGCAGATTCCAATTCAACTATTGTGCTTAAGTACTTTTGTCATCGTACAGGCACCATTGTATAGAGTTGAGATCTATAGAAACGGTGGCACACTGCGTTTAAATTGAAGCAATGTCGTCTTTGATGCCCGTGTCCAATGCGTGATGTCACGGGCGTAGATATGTGAAAGCGGCACGTAGCATTTATCCACAGGGCTCAAGATATATCGCTTCTGTGTGCAATATCAATTGAAGTTAACAACACTTGAAAGGACGATGTTGCATATTGTTCTTTATAGAGAACGGTCATATGTTATCGTGTGATAATATTCCTCGCTTTTACATCCGCATCGATTTTTCTACACTTCGTGGGATAGTTGTGTAGCGAATTAGCTGGATACTGCACTTGACGTCCATATTCAAGTATATGAGCAGGATTTCTAGCTTGATACCGACATACGACGGGGGGCTTACATTACTCCTGGAGGAAACGCGCGACTAAAAGCGGCTACATTGTTTAGGTCACCGTAGACTTTTGGCTCTATTAGGTACAACAACGTTCTACAAAATTAAGATAACATAAATACTAAAAATGTTTGCCAGGGCTTCTGCTTATCTGTGCTTTCACCTATCCCGCATGTGTACCTGTATTCATATATTTACGATAGCCCTAAAACCTCACATTACATCCTGGCTAAGTTGCCTAAGTAGGCTTTGCTCTTTAAGCTTGTGACGGTAGCGTTACGTGACAAATTCGTTAATATTAAACTTTAGGTAATGTTTTTCAGAGCCAAAGCCCTGAATCACAACCAAACCTACAAAAGCCGCTTCACTGCTGAAGTTTAACCTTGAATTAAACTTGTGAGCTTAAATAAAGCCACAAAATATTGCCGCGACTGGGCTTCCAACCGTGGTGGCGCGAACAGATAATTTTCGCTGGCCTCGCCACGTGAGCACTAGGCTATCGCGGTAGCCAATCACGCCCCAGGTCAAACGGTAACACACCTTGTTGTTGTTGTTGTTGTTGTTGCCCTCACACAATGGCACAAACCTTCAAGCCTTTCATTGCACGTCATCGTCTTCATCAACTTCTGTGTGTTCGCAAGTCACCAAACGACAGGAAACGCGCTCTCCACCGGTGCTTTCAGTCATGTGGTGTTGCCGTCAACCAGCAAAAGCCTTTTTTTCACATCTCGTGGTTAATAATGCTATACCACCAACAATTTTTTTAAACGCTCGATATTTAAGATGATGCAAACTTGTTATGGATCAGAAACGGCATGCTTATTTTCGGCTTGATATCAATCAGTGTAACTACGGGTGCTTTTCCCATTTTAAGCGTGGTTTTAATTTTCATTACGAAATTCGAGTGTTTGGTCAGCAGATGTTAGTGTAAGGTGAATAATATTCGATGATCAGTTAGTCTATAGATTCATGCCACGCAGTTTCTATATTAGGAGGAATTCAGTAATATAGAGTTTTATCCAATAGGTTGTAGGGTTTTCAATTCTGTACAAGAAATGCATTGGTAAAAAAAAAGAAGCAGAGCCACGAAAAGGGCATACGCGTATAATATAAAATGAGTCTTTGATTTCTTGGCATCTTATCAGCGGTCAGCTTTTGTTTGCCGCGAAAATGAGTGCTTCATCCAAAACCTAGTTTCTCAAATACATTCGCTTTCCCACTCTGGTTAGGAATCTATAACGACGACCTGTTATGTTTAAATGACGACTTGCGCCTTCTAGCCACATTCAGTAACGACGCTTTTGCTAAGCTTTTCGCACGAGTGCATCCCAGAGACGGCGTACACAGGTCGTTCCAAGCGCCGTGCTTAAGCCCCCTCCTATTTCGCAGTCTTTCCGAATGCATACAGGTCTGCACTGAAGCATAATTGCGGCTCCACCTTCTTTCGAGCATAATGGAAGCATGCGTGCTATGTGTCCAAGAAAAGTGAAAACTCTAAAAACTGTAAAAATATCTGTTTTGATAAAACTAATGAAAGACGCACGCCCCACTCTTCTGTCTGAACACCTCTAATGAGTTTATCGCTGTTCCTATGCTGGTGGACTCTCGTACGAACATTGATAAATCGTCAGCGGACCGAAAAATTGTAACGCAGTCGTCCAGTAGATGACTCTGAGTGTTTCTTTACAACTTTCTGATATATACGTGGAAAGCATTGAAGCGATTCTGCATCCAATGCAGACACCTGACCTCTGGAAATAACTCTTGTCTAAACACCTCATTGTTATGTCAGCATAAAAAGAGTAAAGCTTTAGTAAGATTTCGACCGAAATCTCTTTCGTTCCTATATAAGAGTTCATAGCGGCCTTAGTCATGCACTGCCCGATGGATATCTTTATGTAATTGTATTGAGGGAATAATAGTACAGTTCCATATAGGGGCTCCGCGCAGTGCACCTTTCAGGGATGTGGTACTGTCTACACGTGACAACGCTGGTAGGACTCAGTGTCACGAAATTGGCCACTATGATATAAGGTGCTTTTGAAGAAATTATACTGTTTGTTCCTAGGAATGCATTTCAGAAACATATGTAAGAAATGTGATTGACGTCAAAATAAAATGCAGCTGCTATTCCCCAACCCATTATCACCATCTCGCACAGTGCCTCCTGTTTGCAGTCCATTAGCATAGCGACAGCTTGCATCTTGATCTACTTACTAGTCTTGCAATTGTCGGAGTTTATAAAACTCCGCTGTCACGTGCCAAACACTATTTATGCCAGACAGAAAGATGTGTCAACTCCCGTCCGAGAAGACACTTCATATCTGAAGAATTCGCTCTCCTTTAGTTCCGCGCTGCTGTGAGGAAATTAAAAATATTAATTTACAGCGAAGGTTTACTTAACCACTATCGATTTAAGGCATCATGTTTAAGTGTGCAATGACTTTGTGCAAGCTGTCATGATGAATTAAAAGAACAAAGCATATTTGGCCAAAGATTTCTTGTCATTTCTAGACACGTGTCAACACGCAGTTTAAACGAGCTTGACCTCAAGGTGGCTCTGCCTTGCAGATGTGCACAGGAGCAAGTGACTTTTTGGATTTTATCTTCTTTGTTTTATTCTTCTTTGCGATATAAATACACACGTTGCTTCATCAGAGCTTTTAGTTGCTCACTTTAGCGCCTGTGTTTTCTTTCTTCCCCCGTCCTTGTAGTCTTGTGGTCAAAACAGACATAGTCATCCTCAGTAACACTAACCATGACACCGGTCAGCGCGGTTCTCGTGGTTAGGGCTCTAGGCTTCTGAGCAGGAGTACCCGGGTTCGAACACAGTCAAGGTAGCGCACCCGCGTTATGATGGTAGTGTAACGAAAGAGACGCCCTTCTGGGGTGCGATGCCAGTGCACGTTAACAATCCCAAGAGGGATAAGTACTCTGGAGCCCACAACTTCAACACCTCTTTCTTTCCTCTTTGACTCCCGCTTTCTTTCCTACCATCATGCCGTTGTTGAGGTGCACAAAAAGAGTGAGTCAGTTAAGGCATTTTTCTTTTCCTGACAACTAATCTTTTCTTTTCCAAAAAGAAGGTGCTTCCTATGCTCTTGACTCATCTAAGACCACTGTAGTGGTTGCACCAATATAACCGCTTTTGCTTTTCATTGTTGTGCAATCGGAGATTTGATTTGCATTTTCGTGTTGTCACTAGTGTCTCCTAAGCCATTGCTAGTGCATTAAGGTATCTTTCATACGAGCGGAGCAATCTTTGGAACGTTACCCGAATGTAACATGAAATGATCTCGCTCCTCTTGACATTGCAACCGCTTATATTTGGTACCACTTACTTCGAGAGAATTTGATGCTCTCGTTCTTTTTTGCTTTCATTGCAATAGCACATGACACATGTATAACTGACCAACATTCTTGAGATGTCTTCTTAACTAACACTGACTATGTTGATGGTTTCCTTTCAGGACCAGAGATGCTGGCGGAGCCTAAGAGCAATAAAAATAAATGCGTCATGCCAACAAACGATTACGATGGACGATGCCTGGCAAGAGTACCGAGATATTTCTTCAACAAAACCGCGGGGGTGTGCCAGTATATCCTTTGGAATGGCTGCCTTTCAGATGGCCTCTTTGAGAAGCGGTTTGAATGTGCGAAGCAGTGTGGAAACCTATGTACGTTCATTTCATTTTATTTTTTCGATTGACTCCGCTTCTAGCCAAGGAAATTTTTATGCTCATGCCTCCCTCGTATACTTCCGCGCTCGACAGCAGAAATAGAAATAAAAACGTTCGCTTTGTGATGGCGCTAGAAATGTCAAAACATTTTACGTTGTACAAATCTTCGGCGAGCTTTACTCCTGGAGTACTTCGATGAGGCCAAACAGGATTCTGTGAAGAGATTTAAAGCCTAGCATTCTTAAAGCTGTTGATTCATAGAGCTGTGCACAAGTTTTCAGCGCTCTTGATGGCATCCATTGCTTTCGTTGTGCACCTTCGCATTAACCTAGAGAATCAGGAAGTTTGCAAGAAGTCAAGCCAGTACTTCGTTCCGTCCGGAACGTGACAACGTTGCGTTTCGCCCAACTTGGAACATGTTGCTAACATATTTATTTCTAAATTACTCAAGACACTAAAATTACTTAAGTGTGCATTATATGAGATTAATAACAAGCTGAAATAACTAAACACTTCTGTTATTCTAGTACTCCAGGTTGATTGAGCCGCGCAGTTTTCTTAACATCTGCCATGCAGAAGTTGTGCATTTTTCACTGATTCCTCGTTACCGAATGGAGACTTCGTAATTTTGGCTCTGTTTAAAGAATCGCACATACGTCAACGCAGATTACAGTTACTACATTAGGCCATTTAGAGTTAGTTTAATCAAAATTCAAATCTGTGTGTTTTTTCATTGTCATTGTATTCTCCACCCTGCAACAGCCCCTTCATGCGTTAGCAGTATTCCAAATAAAAATTAAGTAGCTCAATACCGCTTTTACCTTTGACGCGCTTTGTTTCACTCTATCGTATCTGAGAGCTGTAAGTCTCCTTTGAAGTCTTTTATCCGCGATGGTTGTAATGATTTAAATTTGTGGATTAGGATTGCCTTTCTCAATTTGCTACCTCTTTGTGACATGAGCCT
>JARKHS020014487.1:0-18335 GCA_030143305.2 Amblyomma americanum | reverse complement strand
TTCGTTACAATATCATCACTGATGAGTCACACTCATCCTGCCCGATGCCCTACAGCCAACAACGAATTATGGTCGGTAATCTTCAATACAAGAGGGCGGCAGTTTTAAGTCTAAGAAGTAATTTTTGCCAAAAATTGCCTTAAAAATTTGGCGATTTTGGTGTTTTCTTTTGGGACTTAAGTTGGCAGTTAAAGGGTTAATGCCATCATCCCCCACTTCTGTTCTCATGTCTATCCTCCTCCTCAACACCATGATCATTCTATCTCTGGATACCAGGACACTAAGTGTTGCAAAGAGAAAGTGGCAAAAGAAAACCTTGACTTGGCTATATCGGGCAGATGCCTCAGCAATTGAGAGATATTTATAATACCAGCAGGAGTTTCCTTTGACTGTTGCCATTTATTACGTGTTGTTTATAATGACACCAGTCAGAGAGACAACGTGCTCAATCAATTTTTGGAATATGACAAAAAACAATGTACCCAAAAACTAAGAAAGTAAAAGCAGAAAAGCAAGGCCAAAAGTTAGGTCTATGGCACAAACCACAATACACTGGCGGCACCAGACTTGAATGGAAAGGTCTAAAACAATTATTAAAAATTGGCGCTGAATTAATGTATCAGGTATAAGCGAGGATCAGCTTTGATTAGCCTCTAAAGTCATAACTTTTTTTACACTGCATAAAACATTTCTACAGCTTTTCTTGTCTTCTATAATTCAATACATTATTTGAGTAACAGAGCTCTCATGAGGGCCTCAATGGAATTAAAGAAACTAATGGAATGAAAGGCTTTTAATCAAATAGAACTTTTATGTACTGTTATCATCAAATGAAATATAAACAAGACAAGTGAACTGGGAACAGCAAAATGAGAAGATTTTAGCTGAGGGAGACTGAATATTAATAGAACTGATTGACTTCTATGGCTCTAAGGCCGGTGCATTGAAGTGTTCATGAGCCTGCCTGTATTTTCTACTTTAGCAGCTAATATTTTTAATTAATATTGTCACGTCACAGTTATCCTGTTTGCATTTTATTTGACGATGACAGTACATTCGAACAATTTTACACCTCTTTTGTTCTATCTAAATTTTCTTCTCCTTACTACCTACTTTGTCAAATGTCAAGCAGTAACTGTTCAATGCAAGGGATATACAGGGTGTTTCACCTAAGACTTTATACAATTTATACACACCTCTCAATAACTAAGGAGGCTAACAGTAATAGTTAAAAACTTAACTATTCAATATTAGTTAAACAGCATGCTAATTAGCATGTCTTAGCTGCATTATGATACATTACACCACTGACAATGCTATGCCGAAAAAGTGTTTTTCTAAGCCAAAAAACTATTTTTAAAAATTGAACAAAATTTTTGATAAGACACCTTGTATGGAAGGGGTATATAAGGCCACTTTGTGGGAAAAAATTTTAATAGCCGAGACGAACAGCAAATTAGTGGTCTATCTTAGAAACCATATTGCTTTATGCCAACCAAAGTGTTACAGCAGATGAATAAATTTACCTTTATACTTAGATTTTTAGAACACCTACTAATACAACTCACATCACCATTTAGTTCATCGCAAGGCAAATTCCATTTCAAGTTATATACATAAAGACATGAGCTATGCAAAGAAACAAAATAATTATGATACCACTAATTGTCATTGCATAACAGTGGAATGACCAAAAAGAATGGTTTTCATACAGGCATCTTTATGAGGCATAAATACAGCAATAACAAAAAATGCATGATTTTACTTATCGCGGCACATTGCACAGCTAGACACATAAGAAATACTAAGTGTACAAAGTTTCAGTAAAAAATCTTGTATGGGAATAAATTAGGGTTGGTCGTGTAAAAAGGAATGACAGAAATGCGAGTTTCAAGAAAAACAGCAAAGAAAGTTCGCAATAGATACAAATGCCATAAAGCAATGCTCTGGAGGGTTAAATATTTGTACCTCAGCTCCACCTTACTCTTGCATTTCTTTGCTTTTGTTCATGTGGGAGCTGACTTTTTTTTTTTCTCTCACTTTTTGCGGCATCGGTAAACTGACAGGAAGATTTTGAGAAATGTTGGTCACCTGTCAGGCAAGATTTCATTCTGTACAGACCAGATTTGATCCAAATACACTTCAAAATGTCTAGCGTCCCTGTGTTGCCCTTGCTGAAATGACACATGCCTCATACAAACCAAACTTCAGTGTTGGTAAGATGATATAACCCTGTTCCAAATGCCTTGCGCCACTTTTGTGAGCGTTAAAGTTAGTAAATACAAATAAAAACTGACACTGATGGTAAGAAATAATTATCAGTAGTCTTAATTCAAAAATTAAGAGAAAGTAACCTGTGCTGCAAGAAATCGGTAGCTATTTCAATGCAAAACTTTTAGTTTCAGTCTCAATGTATGAGGCCACTTTAAAAGCTGAATATTTCTGAAAAAAAAATCAGTTTTTGAAATTTTGTTTCATCAAAGTTTCCATTTATTCCTGAATGTATTGCAACCAAAATTATGTTCCTAATTAACACTGTTCTAAAGATACAGCCAACGTTTTAACCACCTGTGCACTTCGCGAAATCGAAATCAAAGGTTTTGCATCAAAATAACTATCTATTTCTTACAGCATAAGTTATTTTTCTTATTCATTTCTCAGTTTAGACTAACGACAATTGTTTCTTATCATCAATGTCAATTTTTGTTTGTATTTAATAACTTGAACGCTCACAAAAGCAACACAAGGCATTTAGAACTGTCAGGATTTACCTGTCAGGATTTTCAGGATTTTATTGGGACTTCAACTGTAATTTGCTAAGTGCACAACATGCCAAATATTTTGCATAAGAGATAAGTAACACAAACATAAGTTAGCATCCGGCACAGGAACAGTGTTAACACTCACAAAAGTGACACAAGGCATTTGGAACTCAGTAAATGGTTATGTCCGCCTACCTATCAGGGTTTTCAGGATTTTATTGGGACTTCAACTGTAATTTGCTAAGTGCACAACATGCCAAATATTTTGCATAAGAGATAAGTAACACAAAAATTATAAGTTAACATCCGGCACAACAACAGTGTTAACATGAGCAGTCTTCAAGCATGTAAGGCCATCGTTCTACAAGTTCGCTTGTATAAGCATACAGGCACCTTTTCCATTCTTAACAGTTCGTCCCAAGAAAGTGTCTAAAGCGGTGCGCATATCTAGAAATACCAGCTGCATTTAGGATAAACTACAACCTTTGTCCGTAAAGTTTCGAGACTGATTTATTTTCTTCTCTAGAAATGGTTCCCCACAGCAAATGTTGGTGCATATGTGTAGTGCCATCTTTTCGGGCTAACCTGAAATATTTATGCTAATTGCTTTGGCAGCCGCTGGATAGCACTACATGTAGAAAAATACCTTGTCACTAGTCGTCTGCGCATCCTACTGTGAGTGAATGTGGAGAGATGGACGACCACCTCGTACAGTGTGTAAACATAAAATTCTGTGTGAAGCTTGGCAAGACAGCCACACAGACGTATGAACTCCTTCGTGACGCTTCCGGAAACGAGACATTATCGCGGGCGCGAGTTTTCAAGTGGCACAAGAGGTTCGTTACAGGGAGAACGTCGGTGGAAGACAACACAAGGAAGCACTATCCTTCAACCTCACGGAATGAAAACAACGTGGCTCGGATCAGGGAAATCGTACAGCAAGACCGCACCATTACAGTCCGCATGCTATCAGATGCTCTCGGCATTAGTAAGACAATATGCCACAAATTTTGCGTGAGAACTTGGGGAAATGAAAGCTGAATGCCAGACTTGTGCCGCACTCCCTCACACAGGACCAGAAGGACACGCGGGCATCAGTGAGCGCTGATTTGCTCTCCGAGGCAGAGAAGGATGCTGCATTCGTCGACAGCATCATTGCTGAAGACGAAACATGGTGTTTTCAATGCGATCCTCAAACAAAGAGGCAAAGCACCAAATGGCGGTCCACAAGCTCTTTGGCGCCGAGAAAGGTGTGGCGACAGAAGACCAAAACAAAAGCGATGCTGATAGTTTTTTTCGATGCCAGAGATGTCATACACCATGAATTCGTCCCACAAGGGCAGACGGTGAATCAAGAGTTTTATATCCGCGTGCTCCAACACATGCGTGATGCATTGCAACGCCGTCGCCCTGACTTATGGGCATCTGGACAATGGAGCCTTCTCCACGATAACACAAGGCCGCACACTGCTCTCAGCGTGACAAAATTTCTCGCCAAGCACAGCATTACTGTACTTCCCCATCTGCCCTACTCGCCAAACCTCTGCTATGCGATTTTTTTCCTGTTTCCTCATGTGAAGAGAGCCCCAAAAGGTCACTGGATGGGGAGCGTGGAGGCAATTCAAGACGCCACGACAAAGGAGCCGACAGCCCTGCCAATAGAAGCATTTTCCAACTATTTCCAAGATCTCAAGAAGCATTGGAAGCTGTGTATAGACTGCAAGGGAGACTATTTCGAAAGGGTGCTACACAAATGATTTCAATCTTAAACGCATTTTTTTTAATGGACTGTCTCGGAACTTCACGGACAAAGGTTGTATAGTTGTCTTATGGTGTATTCGGTAGAGATGCATTGCTTCCGCGCTGATGCGCAGGAAGTCATGTGAAATACGACACGATTGGTGCGTCCCTTTGTACCTCAATTGAATGTGCGAAACACTCGCAGAGTTCCGTCACCCCTTATGCCCTCTGTTCACCGTGGCCTCAGAGACTCTCGAAAATCTCAGAGGCCATCCTTACGAGCGGCCGGCACCTAGGACCACATTTAACAATTTGTACAATTAGTAACAAGCTCTTCAGTAATAGCACGCAAAGCATGCCAGAATTGGACGCTCGTAGAAACCTAGGACTGACAAGTATGTTCACGAAATGTTGTGATTATGGTTTGTGGTGCATGTTTGTCAGACACTATACCACGGTGCATTATGCTTGCTAGTTTCAAAGCATACATGGTAGCACTTCAGCTTGAGCAACTGCCAAAAATATCTGTAGATGATTCTCAATCCGATTTCAGCTCGCCAAATTGTCGCTTTACTGATATCCTTTAAGAAGTGCATATGTTGACAAAAAGTAAGATGCTATAAGTGCACACATGCCGGATAAACAGCATTAGCCGTCCGCTGCATATGATAAGGTAGGGCTAGCTGGACGAAAAATATTGACAAACCTTTATTTTCTGATAAGGGAACAGCATATGGCTCGTCCGCTGGTGGCTGCATGATTGCAGGGCGAATATATGCCCTACAACTGCTATGTCATTCAATATTTCTTTAAATTGTGCCCACTTCAGATGCTTCTTTTGTTTTTCCTCTGGCCAGCAAAGCGGGCAATTCTCTGCGTCAACAGTGTCGTCTGCTAGCGTGTGCTGCACGAGGTTGCACTGCACTCCACCGTCAGTCTCCACGGTGCCGCGCACATGTGTGGTGCTCATCCCAGCCAAACATGCAGCGCTGCACGAGTGACATCCAAACAAACGTGGGGCACCGCAAGAGTGCGCAAACTCCATGTTTGCTGTCAGCCAAAGACGCCATTAGTTTTTACACGGTAAGTATATGTGGATTTAGTGCAAGTAATAGATGGTGCACTCTAAGCCAGATGAATCTGAACAAACTTCATCCATCGTAGTAAAGCGCCTTTATTCTTTGTGCCAGGTCCACATTTATCCACTTCTCATCTACAACAACACCAAATAAAAGCAACCTCCGATAGTTTTCGCGCGAGCGCGTGAGGGAAACCAGCAGCAGGTCTTAAAATTTTTTGTGACGGAAAACCAGCAGCAGGTCTTAAAATTTTTAGACCAAGCCTTCCCATAATAATTAAAGTGCACAACGCGATCGAGGCTACCGGGGGATTTGGAAACGTCGCATACCTCAACCAGTTTCTGGCACTGCGTCCCTTTTCCGGAACCAGGAGGACCCAGGACGAAAACCACGTACGGTTTAGGACCAGACATAGCTTTCAGTGGGCCCCTGTAAAGGAAAGGGCAAAGAGTAGGTTTGAAACACGACCTACAGCTGTGTACTGGTAGGTGAAGACGACTAAAGCGCCACGATGTGCTCATACTACTGGCAACGCGGGCAAGACAGCTTCTACACCGAGCCAACAGAGTAAACATGCACTACCAATTAAGGTCTGCACTCCGCGATCGAGGCGGAAACTAAATCTATAGTTCTGTTCTTCTACTCCAAAATGCAAACATGCTGATTACCCTCCCCGTCAGCAGCAGAGGTGCTGGGTGCATATATGTTTTACACACACTGAATGGGCTCACATTCGTAGAATAAGCTGGGCCGAAAGCTGGAAAGAGAAATGCAGCGGGCGCGGGGATTGCGAAGACGCCATGCGAATGAATGAACAATCACGAACCACGCCTTGCTGACACGTGTCAACAATCCCGCCACTGGCGCGTAGCGTCCAATTGAAAGACTGCTAATAAAGACAGGCACACGCATCACTTGGCACATGAAAGAAGAGGACGATGTACAACGAAACAAGACGGGCCATGCTGCGATACACTGGTGACCGCAACTACCGCAACCGCACCAGCCGCACGAGTGAGCGAATCACCAGAGGCGCCCCGGTACAACTCACCTACCTGCTTCGGCTCAACTACAACCACTACAACTCCACGACTGCCGGCTAGGTGACCTGTCGGGCAAGTGAGGTTGCGAAAAGCCTCCAAGACTATATTTCAACCACTAAGCGACGCAGTACTGCCCAGTTGGCTGGTTCTCAAATCGCTGAGCTCGATCTGGTGTAATTCGTTCAGCGGAGTGTAAAGAAACGACGATGAAACAGGTAGCGCAGAGCTTCGTTAGTTAAGAAACAAAATGCAATGGACATCAACAAGCCTCCTGACATCTAGCCCGTGTTCAAGCAACTAACTCAAGCAGGAAGCATTGAAGTTTAAAAAGTTATCGTTTATTTGCATAATTTTTATCTCTTAAAATTTAAATGAGGAGTTAAAAATTATCAACGATTGCCTTCACTACTTTCTTGGCACTTTCATGGTCGACGATGTGAAGCGCGCGTATCTTAAAAATGGTTACAAACGTCTTGGTGTTGCGGCGCCAAAAACAAATAAGCGCCCTAGCAAGCTGCAAGACTACAGACAAAACACTTAGCGCGATTACCTGAAAACCAAATAAATATTTTGAGCTTTCTCTAGCACAGCTCAGAGATGGGGTAAAGCAGTTTGGCAGCTTGCATTTTCATTCCTCCACGGCATCTGCTGAAACGTGTGCACCACGAAGTTCGGTGCGTTGCCGCAGGACTACACATTGCCGATGACGTTGGGCCGGCGCGACGTGTAGTGTCTGATTACGTTGCCAGTCACATACACAACACTTAATGCTATAATAAAATATGCCGCTGAAAAAAAAGGATAAATTAAGTATAAGCGGGCACTCACTACATTGATTTCTTCATGTACTAAGCAAAAAAAAAAAGAAACGAATGCACCTCCAAGATAAAAATGTATCTTGTTTGCATGACCCTCAGAATTTAGTTAGTTTTCAAGGTAAATAACACTTGCCGGCGTTGTTCAAGTAATGATGGACGACGCCTGACGCTCGTTTTTTCTTCCGGCTACGGAAAAAACACCGTCAGTGCACGTTACGCAAAGCGAAATAACTGACGGACGATTACGATAGCCAATAAGGCGAAATTTGAGCGTATTTCTTCACGCGCCACCTGCCAAAGCCGGAAGGTGGTATGTTACGCTGCTAGCTAGATTTAGTCTAGTTTTAGTTAGGCTAGTTAGGTGAAGTGCAGGCGAAAGGCAGGTCAGTGACCGGGTCTATTCTGGCCGGCAGCTATAGATTTGCAGGACTCATTTGTGAGTTAACTAGTTTAGACAGGTAGTTAATTATTCCTTTTCTAGGTGATCGGCTTTTCCGGTAGGCAGAATTTTATTTGAGCACGTAGTTGCAATTTTTTGTCTAGCATTTTGTGGTAGCAATAATAGAGTGCTGCTAGGATGGTCAAGCAACTGAAAGTTAAATGCAAGGAGTGTGAGGCGTCGGTGAAATTGATGAAAACGCGGTTCGAATCTGTAGAGGAGGCCGAGGGCGCGGATTTTATGTGCAAATGCTGTGTATTAAGTGCAGGCCTGGACAGGGCTGACGAAGCGAACACCAGCCTAGCATTACGTATGGATGCTCTAGAAAGAGAGCTGCAAGTATAGAGGGCAGAGAAGAGCAAACTCCAAGAGCAGAGTATTTTGTTGGACGCAAAAATGGCTGACACCGCCATGCGAGGTCACAATGGCGGACATTCCAGCGCCAGCCACGTGGATGGGGCCTGCACTGGCATAAACAGCAACAGGAAAGTAGGTCAGGCAGGTTCAGACAGGAACAGCTGCGCACACGTGGCAGCTAGGAAGTCTGGAGGCGATGGAGAGAAGGGGAACAAGCTAACCATAAGGAATGAGGTCATAGTCACTGATAAGAGGCAGCAAAATCCGGAAGTTAGGAGGGAGAAAATACCCTAGTGCTTATCACTGGTGACTCAAACATGAGCAGGTGCACAAGAACTATAATGGAGCGTGTAAAGGGTGATAAGCGGGTAGCAGATGGGTCATTCCCAGGCAGGACAATGGACGCAGTACTGAGAGAGACAAAGAAGCGAACTTTCTTAGAGTGTTGCAGAGCGCAATTTGGTAGTAGTAGCGGAGGGGCTAAGTGATGTCCTGAATAGTTAAACTGCGCAAGTAGTGGAAAGATTAGCGGGGGGAGTTGACTATATAAGGGCGATACCACAGCAAGTGCAAATCGTGGTGTGCACAGTGCCGGGGGTGCAAGGACGGAACGGAAAGGTTGCCAAGGATGTTGTAGCTGTTAATCGAAAGATAAGGAAGTTGAGCCAGGAGAAGAGCTTTGAAGTGGCAGACACAAACAGGGAAGTGCATAGAGCAGGCTTTGGCAGAGGCTTTACATGAGATGGCATCCATTTTAGTGGAGGCTAGGAGCAGAGATCGGCTGGCGCCTGGCAAGCCGGGCAGTAGCTTTTTTAGGTGGTCCACTGCGGCTCAGAGCGTAGGGGTAGGTAGAAGCGAAGTAGAAAGTGTAACAATGGCAGCTGAGCCCAACAAAATGACCAATAGGAGTTAACAAGAATAAAAGCGCAATAACACGACACAAAGAAGGAGGAAACCGACAGGACAGGCGCTAACTTGCAACACTTTACTGTCTTCATAAACCACCGCGTATATATCAACCACAGGGGGGGGGGGGGGTAAAGACAGATAGGGGGGATCACAGTTCTTTGTGTCGTGTTATTGCGCTTTTATTCTTGTTAGCTATGAACCAACATGCCCCGGAGAGTGTTTTACTGACCAATAGGAGGTCAAGGAAGAAAACTACTAGAAAGAAATTTAACACCAGGACCAGGTACATAAACATGCAAGGCGGTAGAAAGAGCGAAATTGTTAGAAATAGAACAACAGTTAAAGGACGACGAAATAGGTGTATACGCGCTATGCGAGACACATCTCAGGGATCTAGAAGATCCACCGTTTATTGATGGCTACATCTGGGAAAGGGAGCAACAGAACAACAACGGAGAGGAAGGGAGGAGGAGTAGGTATGCTGATACATCAAGGAACAAATTGGCAAAGAATGGGTATCAGGTACAATTGCCGCTAAATGAATATGGCTAGGGGTAGTTTATTTAGGGACAGGGGACAAATGCAGGCAAGAAAACAAGGAACTAGTTAAGTGTCTCAACGACGATATAAAGCAGTTTGGAGACGGTGCCGATATTATTCTGCTGGGTGACGTGAATGGCCACTTCGAGGATCTGGATGGATACACAGATTGTAACGGGAAGTTAATGCTAGACTTCTGTGAGCGACACAACCTAGTTATTGTAAATAGAGAAACTAAGTGTGAGGGACAAATCCCATGGGAATCCCTTAATAGGCAGACTACCATTGACTATGCATAATGTCGCAGGGGATCTATAGCAAGCTCGCAATAATGGGAATAGACGAAAAGGCGAAGCACAGCCTGGGAAGTGATCATAAGCATATTAGTCTACGGTTGGGAGCCCTGATAAAAAGAGGAATGCAGAGAAGTCAAAAAGAGAACGCAAAATTGAATGACGAACCAATAGCGCTAATAGCGGCCGACATAGCAATAGAGAAACACCCTACGGAAAAGTGGAATTATAATCAGTTAGAACTACTCATTAGTACAAAAATAAAACGAGTAAAAGGAGTAAACCGCCGGAGAGGAAAGAAGAATCCACGAAGTTGGAGGAATAAGGAAATTAGGGAGGCCATCGAACAACGATGGTTGGCTTCAAGGGAACACAGAGAAATAAAGAGGGCGTAGTTATATATGAAGAGGAAATAGGCCAAAAATTGGAATCTTATCGACAAAACAAACGGCAAGTGCAGGTCCTCGTCCAGGCTGAATTAAAGCAGTCCTCTGATCGCTGGCTTCCTGAAGTTCGCGGTGCAGCTAAAGGGGGGCCGAGAAAATTCTGCAACCATCTAAGCTGGCTGGGTAACACGAATCAAAGAAAGCAGGAAAAGATTCAAGATGCCGAGGGAAAATGTTTAGAGGGAGACGATGCTGTGAAGTATATTGCATCAATTATAGCTGAGTCAAGGAGCGGCGATAGGGTAATCTCCCCAAATGAGGGATCAACACAGGTAAGCACAATAGAAAACAGATTAGAACTGACCAGTCTTAACTGGAAAAAGGCGGAAGCAAATATTCCAAAATGCACATCCGCAGGGATAGACGAAATTCCAATCAAGCTGATTAAGGAACTTGGCCCAAGAGGCAGGAAACACTGATAAAAGCATTGGAGGCAGTCATAAGAAATAAGCAAATTCCGCACAGCTGGAAACAGAGTAAAAGGAATTTGATTTATAAAGGTAAAAGCGATAATATGAACATAAAATCCTTCCTACCGATCACGAAAACATTATATATACAGGCTGGCGATGCAGGCGGTGAAATTAAAAATGCAGTCATGGGTATAATACTCGGAGAACTTCAGAACCGGTTCAGAAGGGGTAGGCGCTTAGATGATAGCCTGTTCGTGCTTGCCCAATGCATAGAAATAGCTAAGGCAGAAAACAGAACTCTGTATTTAGCCTTCCTGGACATAAGCGGCGCATGTGACAACGTTAGCAGAGAACTCCTGTGGAACATATTAAAAGATGAAGGTATCGGTCACGAGGTAATTGATTTTCTACTGGAAATATACCGAGAAAATAAAGTTGAAATAATATGGGATGGGATTAAGAGTACGACAAGTGTCGAGGTGCACAATTAGGATTAAGGCAAGGTTTTCATCTATCACCGCTGCTGTTCATGCTTTATATGATAATATGGAAAGAAGGCTACAAGGAAGCAATCTCGGCTATAATCTGTCGTACAGATTAGGGGGGAAGGCTGTTGGGCGACGGCTAGCGGGTTTAATGTATGCGGACGATATACTGTTAGCAGATAGCCAGGAAGATTTGCACTCTGGTTAATTGCTGTGGAGATCGATGAAGGAGACACTCTAGGTTTCAGTTTTAGCGCAACTGAGGTGTGATGATTTTCAACGATACAATTGATCAGGTGCTTACAATACAAGGCCATGAAATACCCCGAGTCGTTTCGTGTTGCTACGAAGAATATGGAACCCTTTTCACAGTGCATGATCATGGCAAAGGTAATCTTCAATGTACGCCCATCAAATTGAATAGTTTCGGTTTCATTTTTTGCCTTCCCTCCTGCTTTGTAGAAATGAATCTGTAATTCCCTACGTTATTATCGCAGTCACCTTTCGTCTTGCTACGAAGAATCTGGAACCCTTTTCACAGTGCATGGTCATGGCATAGGTAATATTCAATGAGGAGGTTATTTTTTTAGCAAGTCCTGATTGTAAGCCGCACCTTCTGACATTTGTTATTATAGTGTTCATTCGCTGTTTTGGTCTTGGTCCTTCCTACTAGTACTGCTTGGGTTTCTATAAGTGACTGATGAGAAGTGTGGTGTGGTAGTACTTGGATTAGCGCGCCGTACGACTGCAGTATGACAGGCCTACGGAGCCGGCCGGAGAGGCGAGGCAGCTGACTTTTGGACCACGTTCAAACTCTTTCAGTTTATCGACGCGCCAGCTGCTCGCTTCCGGTGCCCTTCTCCGAAATCTGGCATGCACCCTACCCGCTCCTCTCCATCCTGTTTGCAATGGAGAGAGGCGTTTCGCGCCTTGTCTGACCGGTTTTGTTTCTGGTTGTATGAATAAGCGCATTACACGCTGGAGTAGTAGAGCTCGGGACGCCACCCATGCAACATGGCGGCGAAACCGAGCCGTTTCAAAGCGCCAGTTTCAGCTGAGCTCCAACCGACAAAGGCTGTCACAATGTGAAGTTGATCGCCCCGCACGGTTACCTGATACCTCCAAAGTTTCGCTGGCCGAGCCGTGCGCGATCACCTGTCGTTTGACCTCCTGCGCTCCGCAAGAAAGCCTTTCCCCCTTTTGTTTCGCTCGTGACTGGAGCGAGCGAGTGCCGAGGCGATCGCTTTGTGCTGACAATCGTTTTGGCGGCGATCTATGGATTTCCGGACTCGCTGATTGACGTGAGTACTGGCGCAACGCGTCGACTTTCTACTGTGAAACGAGATCGCCCAGATTCCGCGGATTCTTAGAGGGCGACGTCAGTCGTCGAAAACATACTCGGGGCTTCTCGACTGACCCGCCTCGATCGTACGCACGTTATACTGCTCGAGTGGAAGTTCCTGCGGACGTCGTTGGTACTGATTGGTGTAGAAAAACTGATTGTATATACTGCCTCTTTCCGATCATTCCCACAAGATACGCGTATCTGTTTACAGCGTCAATCGTTTTAGCAGTTATCTTGTTCTGTGACCTTTATTAGTTTGCCGATAAGAAACAGTCTGTGCTCTGTGAAGACGAAAGGAACAAAGCGAAGAAGAGCGTGAGAACTTTCCTAACCTTGCCTCTTTAATATAATGACTGGCATAAAATACCAAAGAAAAAAAGCAATATTACCGATACCTCACGTAGCGTGCGGCCAATAGCTGCGCAGCGGTATAACTTGGTACTGAAAAGTGCGGGCAACTAAGGTTAATGTGTGCACGTTTAATTGCCTTTATAATGTCGCTGACGGGTCTTTTATTATGTGTAAACAGAGAGCATTGAACCGGAATTGAAGATGGCGAAACTGCAGGTGTCTTACCTGCCGTGCATCGTTGAGGCGCGATGCACACCTGCGGCGTGCATGCGGCGTCATATCGCATCGTTCGAGCGTTCATTTTCGTGACTAACGTGAAGGCATTACAACTCGTTCCTTACAGCGTGCAATAACACTTCGTCCCGCCAAGCTTGCGGTAACGCCGTGATGCTACCAATTTTTCGCTTTGTGGCGATGCGTTGCATACACTGCGGCACTGATCAAACCGAAACTCGGAACAAGCACGAACTCTGTCGCTGTTTTTTTTTTTTTTCGAAATCGCCTTGCATGCCACGGAGTAAGCTCATGTTGCTGGTAAAGTGTGAAGGCGTACCCGAAACCTCAGTTCTTCAGAGCTTATGCTTCTTCAGTGAGCAGGCGTGTTTGACATAGATTTAGGGAGTAGCATCATGTGGTTCATGTGTCACGATGCCCTATGCATGAAAAACAAGAGTGACTGCTCCAGATTTGAGGGATGCCAGTTTACTTAAACATACTTGTTTATATGCCTTATGTTTTTACTTTGGCAAGACTATTTTGTGTAGTTTGACCTTCCTCTAAATGCTAACTGGTGACAATACATAGCATGCAAAACTATACATGGTAAAACATGCGAAATTAAAACTCCGCCTGTCAGCCAGCTACCCTCTCACCTACTTTAATTTTTCAATCTTTTTTATTGTTTCATCGAAAATATACTGACCAAAGCTGCAACTTTGTTGGTGTACACAATTCTGCACAACGTGTGCTGTGTGACAATATAATTATTTAATTCATTGCTGCACTGAATGTTTTCATCAATGCCTGACACGGAAATAAATTGTATGCGCTGATCTCTACAGGTATCGCAAAGTACTAATCTGTTTAGAAATTCAGCTGCACAGTTAGAAATTTGCAATTGGTCTCATGCACTTGTCCTACAAGCTCTTTTCTACAATGACTGGTCTATCAAAGACAGGCTGCTATCTGCATTAATTTCCTCAGGTGCAAGTCAAGAGAATTGTATGCTGATATTTAAATGCCAATATGGTGCACCTGACTGATATATTGATGCTTCCTACAGTTTTGCGGACATAGCACCGCATGTGTAGTGATGAAATTCAGTAGAGATTTGCACTTTGCAGGCTCTAATATTGTTTCTGCACATCTTATCATCTCTAACTGTGCATGGTTTCATCTGCCTGCATAGCTTTTGCAAATTTTATTCTCCAGATAAAAGCAGCCGTGTCATTCAAACTCGTGCCTGTTTCCTTTAGACCGAACCAGTGTCACTGTCCTTCTGGGGATGTGGAAATTTAGCCTCTGCTTTTCCAGCTAGTGCCACTGCCCTTTTTTGTGCCTTTTCAAGAGGCCCTGACAGTGGCTATCGGAGCATGCAGTGGCCAACCTGAGACAACAGATCATATTGCCTTTATTGTGGGAAGCACGTATCAGAGGGATCGAGGTTGTATTTCTTGCGGGCGTTGGTAAAACGTTAACAGTAGCCGTTTCTATTCTATGCTTTTTTTTTTCTATGCTTTTGTCCTGGCCTGAATGAAAGCACAACAGGCGCCGCCTTATGGGCTTCTTGTTATGAACTAAAGAGGGGTACTTATAACCCTACTGTAATAAACTTCTGAAACTGAAAAATGTCTCATTGCTACACTTCTTTAGTGTTTCTGCATATGTGGTGGTACTTCACATTCAACCACATGTTGTGGCTAGCAGCGTCTGACAAGTGTCTGCTTTTTTTGTGTATTTTCCTACTTCAGAGCACTTAATTGTCAACTCCTTGCTTTGCTGTGTTGAACAATGCATGAGACCAGTCAGGCAGTACTTCTTAATACCTGTGAAAATTAAGACAGGTCTCTAGAAGAGAGTGTGGCCTCTGTAAAGTGCTGCGGTTTCTATAGCTGGCACCACACTGTGCATGAAGGCTATGTCAAAGTGCATGTTTTCGTTAATTCCTTAAGAATACATTGCACTGAATATTTGCATGTGCACAGCTTTATTCCTGGCTGCCTAGAGAAGCTTGCCAGCATGGAGTGGGGCAGTCTTTGGCTTCTCCTTGCATGGCTTCCAGGTGAGTGCTTGTCTTCGAAACTTCTGTGTGGGCACAGTTCTTGACAGCCAGTTATTGATAATTTCGGAGTTGGGCTACTTGGTGGCATGCAAACATGACAGAAAAACTATGCGTAGAAATAGGACAAGACAGAGAAGGACACTTTGACCTGTGTGTGTTGTCTTTCTTGAGCTGTTTTTACGCATTGCTTTTCAATAAAGCAGTTATTTCCAACATGATTGCTGCTGATTGGGACATTTCAAGGTCCACAGGCATTTTGAGGTTTCGAGAATTGAGAGGTTCACTCATTTCACAGAGGAAATGCAAACAGCACTTTTTGATTCCTACTCACAATGGTTGTAAGATATTTTTTTTTAACATTCATATATTCCGCAAACATTTGTGTCTTCTAGCAAATAGAAATTTTGCCACATTAAGAGCAGTACATTAAGGAGAGGTGACTGTAAATTCAGACATCTCGTAAAGTACGTATATGAAGGATGCAACGTATCACAATATTGGAACACTCTAGCCATCAACATATGATTCAAACTGATTTGCCATTATTATTTTCACCCGCAAACCTTAAATCATGTTTTAATTGTGTATTGCTGGCTGATGTGTGCTAATGCTGTGATGTGTTGTACACTTGAAGAAATTAAGTTTATTGTGGCACAAATGTTCATTCATTGGTTTACATATCCTGATAGCCATTTGGCCTGCGTCCTTGAGTACCCAGTTTAAATCTCAACGTCTTTATATGGTTCACTCAAATTTAACCTATTGTTAGCTTACAGCTATTAGTCATAGCAGTGCTGGTGCCTCAGTTGTACCCATTCGTTGAATGAACAAATGAAGAAGATTAACCTGCGCAGCCTGCACTTGCCTCAGAGGCCCTCGTCTCGTCAGCCTCGAGAACTCCACAGAAACTACGCTGGACATTAAGTGGACGCCTGTGGCTTCTACCAGTGTCACTCAGTACACGGTGAGCATACCAGTTTCATTTAGCTGTGAATGGGATTTCCGTGTCGGCTCTGCAGCTTTGGCTGCACTCCCAAGAATAGCTGCCATAGCCGCCTGCAGGGAGCAGAGATTTCTTTTAATTAGACGAATTTAGCTTCCTTCAAGTAGTACCTGGTGAGCTTTTTTATCAGATAGCAAACACAGCATATGTTTCTCGAAAACAGTTAATCTAGCTGGTAGCATATCCGGTTCCTTAATATTTTAGACAGGTTATGTCACCCATACTATTTTCTCCTGTGTTTCTAGTATCGTGGGCATCTTCGGAAAAATTTAATCCCCCCATCCCTCAAATACTCTTGTGACAAATCCCGATGCCTATGTTACAATTTCCATCCATTGTGACCTATATTATAAAGTTTCATGCATGCTTGCAAAAAATATTTGTGTTTTGTGTTGCAAACCCAATTGGGTTTTGTGAAGCCTGCATAGACTTTTTTGGCAGAATTTTAAAAAATTGCCAGGGAAATGGGGAGCAACACCCGGAATGGTTAAAAGAAGACCTCTGTTGTAGCAAAAAAGAAAAAAGCGCTTATTATCAAGGTCATGTGCATATTGTCAGCCAAATTAAGGGCTGCACTTTGCTCTAAGCTGCAGTGGGACACAGAGCTGCTTATCATCATAAAATCATTGCTATCATTGCTTTTGCTTCATTTAATTAGCGCTTGACAAAAACTCTAGCTTCAGGTTTTGTAGGAGGAGACATTTAAGGTAATGTTTACCTGCACTGAAATGCATAAATATGAGATAAAACTCTTCCATGTTTCCTTGTTTTCTATTGTGGACAGACTGCACAGTTTATGTCTTCACATGAAGAGTCATTCCAAAAATAATGCCAGATCATTGGAAAAGCATTGAAAATGGCAGTACAGACCAAGGAGGAGAAATACTATCAAGATTGCTCATTCTGTTTCTCCTCTTTTTTTTTGTATCACCCTTGCACTGTTCTGCTTGCTTTGCCTGTTCGTTTCACATTTTTTTTCCCGATTTAGACCGGAGGTATTCTTGGCCTCGAGCAACCCCGCTAGCTTTCAAAAGGTGCTGAGCAAACCCGTGCATTTTAGCTTCTGTCCTTTCATGCCTTGTGTGGACACACACACAAACAAAAAATTGCGTAGATGCATAGGCCCTCAAAAAAATGCCAAAATTCAATTAAAAATTACCAGCCTTATAGTGAAACATTTCACTACATGCAATAAGGCTGCAATTAGTCCCAAAATAAAGTAGGTGAAGGGAAGGCGAGGCCTGAAGCATATATGGATTTAGGCACGTAAGGAACCCTATGGTTCTGCCGAACCTAGTACATTAGGTTCCACGGATCCTAATGTAGGCTTTTAACCAACCGAGACACGCCAGAGCTAGTCTACGAATTAAGCACTTGGTTCTCTTGTGTCCCATCACATACTCAAAGACATGATACAAACAGTGTACTTGCTTGTTTCACGTTTCATTCTGGCCCAGCTGGTTGTACAAAACAGTTCAAACTTTGTGAATTGTGTGAAGGTGCAACAGTGGCATTGTGGTGTGAGCAGTGAACGTGTTGCTGTCGCAGGTTCGTGCCAGCCCCGTTCAAAGTTATGGCCCTGGGCTGAGTCCCAGCCAGGAGTGGAAGTACACGAGTGCCCGCCAGGCAGGGCTCTTCGGGCTCCGCCCAGGCACCCTGTACAACATCAGCGTATGGGCAGATACAGCAGATGGCCCTTCCGAGGCCACCTCATTGCTGGCATGGACAGAGGTTGGAGGTAAGTGCCTCTTGGTGTACATGGGGAAAACAGCTGTAATGGAATAGGCTTGTTAGGATTGTGTCACTGACCGCGTGAGTTTGGCCTTGTCAAAAATATTTTTAGAGCGTGCTTTGCCTTTGTCTATCAATTAAATGATATTCTTAACTCTTTCCTTACCATGCTTGAAAAGGCTATCTTTGTAGGTTTCGGTAGCTTTTTCTTCTGTAAAAAGTATTGCCTTTAATATTTAATGTAATGCATGAAACCAAAGCTAAATAGATTTGCTTTATAGGCACATAAGATTTAATAAA